>PJEM01003861.1:0-141049 GCA_004023845.1 Helogale parvula | reverse complement strand
CACCCTTGACTTCCCTTCCTGCTTCTTTGGTGAGATGAGTGATTTCAATATCATAAGTAAATATAAAGATGGAAGGAAATAAATTGCAGAATGGAACAAAGGTCAGTGGCATTTCAGCCATCAGAGGAAGTCCACCAGCGTAGCGCTGTTGGGTGACTCGCATAGTGGCCTTGGACACAAAATTCAGGCAAAGGGGTCGTCGACAGTTCAGCGCTTATTTCAGCTTCTCTCTGGCTGCTTCTTCTCTCTGTCTCCCTGAAACGGATGCCCTGGGAGACCCCAAGGCAGCTTCTCGGCTCTTACCTCCCCTTATTGCTCGGCGGAGCAATACATCAGCCTATCAGGTGATCAGGTTCTTCCCTTTACCCCCTGGCTGTGACCATAGGCCAAATTAACATTTAAGTTTCTCTATAAGACAATGCGAATCTGGAAGATCAATTCCCTGTGCAGGGAAAAGGTGGGCAAGGACCGAATTATGAGGAGTCTTATGTGACATACGAACTAAGAAGCAAGGTCTTTGCTTTGTAACTGGGGAAAGACTCACGTGTTTGAGTGGGGAAATGGATATGTGAGGAGGCAAACTCATGCCTTTGGGTCTTTCTCCTGTCTTGCTGCCTCCCCACCCCATCCCCGTTATAGGAAATTGCAGACTTATTCATTCATGTAAAATTCTAGGGTAAAGTTCACATATCCATAAGCTAAAACAATGTATTGCATATTTTTAGAAGAATGTCATGTTATTAAAATTGCATTCAGAAAATTACTGTACTTCTTACATGTTCATCTGGCCCCATTGTAATAAGCAAGGTTTTTTCTCCCAAAATATTTGCTAAATATATTATCTATGTGCTAAGGCTCCCAAACGTGGGTCACACTTGTTCCTTTTCCGATCATAGCTGGAGTCAGGTGGAGTTCATTGTCAGAAAGGGCTCCGCGCAAGTATACGAGACAGTGGTGTTTCAGTAGGGGGGTCCTGGGACCACTGTCCTTTGTCCTTGTCACCTGGCCCAGAGCAAAGCAATGCGGGCTTTGTTCTGTTTCCCCAGATGGGTTGTCAGCCCCAAGATAACCAAGGCACTTATGCCGTTATTTTTATAGCGTCAGCAGTTCCCCAGATCAGTACTGGAGTTTGGCAAGATGATGCTCTCTGTATCAAAATAAGTATTTATGTGAAATGTTCACTAGCAGGGAACTGGCTTCCCAGTTCAAGAATCTACCGTTCAACCTTCACTCTACTGACCTGTCAACATCTTGGTTGCCAAGGAGACAGGCACAAGGATACAGGAGGTCAAATGGATGAAGACCTCCGTAGAGAGCAGGCATCACAACCAAAGTTTACTTCCTCCGTGTATTTTTGCTGCTGTGGACTGGTCCTCTTGGAAGCCGCTGCCCTTTGTATAAATCTACACTCAGAGGAAAGCATTCCCCTTGGCCCGAGACAATTAGCCCGGTTTTAGAAACCTTTAAAGGCCTGGAAGGAAGGTGGCCAGTGCAGAATGACCACCCTGGAGGGACCCTCTTTCCTGGGGCGGAGGGGCTGGGCCAGCAGCCTCTGGACGGCGTGCGAGGCGAGCAGGGCCCTGGCCTGCAGTGAGCTCTGAGCCTCCAGGGCTTGTACCAGAAGCAGCTGTTCCACAAAGCACCCTTGTGCGTCCTTCCCTGGTGCGCCCGGAACTCCAGCCCCGTCCCTGTTCCTGGCATTCCCGCCCCCTGCGAGCTTCGGGGTTGGGGGGGTTGGGGGGGTCCTTTTTCATTCCTTTTTTGGGGAAGGGTTCCATTGGAATGGGCATCTATTTACATTTTCTTGAGTCCTCCGGACTTAACCATTTTTGTATAGAATTCGTGGCTGCTAAAGTGTCCTCTTTTTCCTATTTTGTGCCTGTTTCCATATTTAAAAAAAAAAAAGAAACCTACTGGGGCTCCTGGGTGGCTCAGTCAGTTAAGCATCGGCTTCGGCTCAGGTCAGGATCTCACGGTTCGTGGGTTCAAGCCCCGCGTCGGGATCTATGCTGACTGCTTGGAGCCTGGAGCCTGCTTCAGATTCTGTGTCTCCCTCTCTCTCTGACCCTCCCCTGCTCGTTCTGTCTCTCTCTGTCTCTCAAAAATAAATAAAAAACATAAAAAAAGTTAAAAAAATAAAACAAGTGCACAAACCCTTACTAAAAATTTTTTTTTAAAAACCCTATCATTTGTTTTTTTTCTTTAACATTTTGATTATGAAAACTCTGCACTTTTTAAAAATGTTTTTATAAATTAAAAAAAATATTTTTATTATTGAGAGACAGAGAGAGACAGAGCATGAGCAGAGGAGGGGCAGAGAGAGAGGGAGACACAGAATCTGAAGCAGGCTCCAGGCTCTGAGCTGTCAGCACAGAGCCCGACGTTGGGCTCAAACTCAAAAACCGAGATCATCATCTGAGCCGAAGTCAGATGCTTAACCCCCCAGGCGCGCCCCCAAAACGCTGTACTTTTAAGTGTTCCTGTATTTTCTTCTATGGGGCACAGGTCTTCTGCCTTGTACTTCATGGTGTCTTTGTCCTATAAAGTTGTTATGTTTACGATTTCTTTTCTTTCCCTTCACGTCTGCTGCGTTAGAAGCCACAGAGTGTCAAGGTTAGACACAGACTAGCTTACCTTGGTTGGGATCCTGGGGATCCGTTTACTAGTTCTGTGACCTGGGGTTGATTATCTGACTTCTCCGTGCCTTTGCCACTGTGAGGGCCACCGGCAGGTTGTGACTATATGAGTTAATATATACAGCCTTTGAGTAGTGCCCGGCTGAGACCTCTGGCCATGTGTTCACGATTATTATTCTTATTGGGGTTATTAGTCTACTTTCATTTTGTCTCCCTGTTCACAGTTTCCAGTAAAAAAAAAAAAAATGCCCCCTTTGTTATGAACCAGACTACTCTACCTATGTGGGTCTGTTTCTGAGCTCTCTGTTCCGTTCCCTTGATCTATTGGTCTATTTCCAAGGCAATAGTCCATTGTTTTAATTAGTATGGCTTATGATAAGTGTCCCCATCTTGCAGAACAAGACCCAATGCTTATTCAACATTGTCTTGGCTCATCTTAGTCTTTTACAGTTCCGTAAGAAGTATGAAATCGTCTTGTCAATGGCATGAAAATTTGGTATTTATTGGAATAGCACTGTGTGTAGATTTATTAGCATATATGCAGCTTACTTATAGTACTATTTCTTCTGCGGCCTTCAAAAGATTTGCAAATTTCTTCATAAAGGTCTTTTATGAAGCCCTTTTATCAGCTATCTTTTTGCCTGTAGGTGTCCTGTGGTTTTGTGTCCAGCTTGAATGGATTCTTTCATTTTCCTTTTCTAATTAAATCTTCTTCATCTTTAGGAAGGATTTTGATTTTGGAATATGGATCTTGTGTCCAGAAATCTTGTTGAATGTTCTTTTCAGTTCTAACAGTTTGTAGAGTTTCATAGCGTTTTGTTTGCCTGGTTAGGATTTCAAGTATGGTGTGGATAATAGAGATACCATCCTTCTTGGGGTATCTGATTTAAATGAAAATGTTTCCAAGATTTCACCCACACTAAGCAGTTATTTATAGATATTTTGGCAGCTAGGTTTCAATAACATGAAGAAAATTCCTTTCCCTTCCTTCTTTGTTAAGAGTATTTGCCATGAATGGGTATTGAATTTTAGTGAATGCTTTCTTAGTGTTTATTACTTAGTGTTCATTTCCTCTCTTATTCTGTTAATATGGTAAATCATACTGATAGATTTTCCAAATCTAAAGCATTTTGAGATGCACCATCTTTAGTTTGCACTGTGAAACATGTGACCTATCAGATCGGCAAAAATCGGAGGGTTTAATAACCGACTTTTATTGTTGAGGCGGTGGGAAAATGGGCTTTAACACGCACTGTTTATAGAATAACAATTCGTACAAATCCCACGGAGAGCAAGTTGGAGAAAATCTATCGAAATCTGTAGAATTACAAATGCGTAGTTTCTCTGAGTCCGAGATCCCGCGTTTGGAGACTCACCCCTCAGGTATTTGCACGTGTGAAACGATGGTGGATAGCTTTATTCACTACGGCATCAGTAATTGCAATAATAACAGAAGGGAAACTAGTTTACTTGTAGGAAACTAGTCAGACTCTGACGCTTAACAGTTTCAAGGCATCTGCCAATCCTTCTAGTCTGTCATGTGCCGTCATCAACACTAGACCCTTATAAGCGTCTCAGATTTAACATGCTCTGCGCACAGTTGGGGCTCAGCTGATATGCTGAATAAATGAGTGTTCACAACTGTACCCTTACCCCCCTCCCCTGCAGCTTTCCTCACCTTAGTAAAGAGTTCCACTGGGCATTTGCTCACGCCATAAGCCTGGCAGTCAACTTGGCCAACAAACCCCACATCTGACCCATCCTCAAGTCCTATTGATTTTGCCTCCAAGATCCCCCTCTGCCCCCCTGCCCTGGCTGAAGTCCCTGTCCTCTGTCATTTGTCTCCTTGCTTCCACTCCTCCTTGCCGCCCGTCTACACTGCAGAAAGCCTGAAGGATCTTCCTGGAACATAAATAGGAAGACTTACTTCTTCTAGTCAAGATCTTTCAACGCCTTCCATTCTTCCTATTCTTTAGCTACCCTCAAGGCGCCTCATGGCCTTCTGTGCCTCACCCTGCAGCCTCACGATGCTCCAGCCATGTCCTTTCTCTGTTTTCTCCAGCACATCGGGTCTTAGGACCTCTGTCTGGAGCTCTGGCCTCCTCCAGCTCCCACTCATGCTTCAGCTCTCAGACAGATGACCTTGTCCTCAGGAGTCCTGCCTTAGCCCCCGAGTCTAACGTGGTCTCGTTGCTGTGTTCTCTCTTAGTACCCCACTCCTCTCCTTCAGAGGCTCATTACCCTGCAGTCCCACCTGTGCTCTCCTGTTCAGGAGACAGGCTGGCCAGTCCCTCTCCCTGTCCCCTGAGCTCCGTCCCTGGACCTTCTTTGTCTTGTTCGCCTCCGCACTTCAGCCCTCAGCAAATGTTCAAACGCATGGCTGAGTGGTCGTGTTGCATTTGGCTGCATTTACTTCTGGTCTTCTACTGTGTATAATTTTTACATGTGACAGCCTGATGTCACCTGGCCCCCTCTGTCATTGTGGTCACAAACTGTTCCAAAGACTTCTGACTGCAGAGGGAGCTCGCCAGTGTGAAAATTTGCCCAAGATTGCTTGAGATCTTCAGAGAACCAGCATCTCATGTCTTCAAGACAAGGTCTACAAGGTGGTTGGGTGGCTTATTTGGGAAAGCATGTGACTCTTGATCTTGGGGTTGTGAGTTCAAGCCCCACGTTGGGAGTAGAGATTACTTAAAAATAAACTCTTAAAAAATACATACAGGCAGGGTCTGAGTGTGTAGCCACCTTGCCGGGGACCCCCTGGCTCTTGTCTCAGCGTCTGCTGAGGCTGCTACCTTTGGAGGTGTCTAGGGGCACTTGAGAGACAGTCATACGGATTGTTGGCTGACTTTCGTGGGCATGGCTGGCTGCCTCCAGTCAGTGCCAGGCAGTAAATAATCTAGCTTCCGGCAGCTTTCACTGGGTATTTTGGACTGGTTTCTATGTCAATACAACCTCTCTCACCTGGTGAAAGGGCTGCCCAATATTCAGTCAGTCTTCAAATGGCCAATGAATATTCCCATGATTCATCAATTATAAAATATTAATAATTCAAAAAAATCAAAGTGTTACCGATTTCATTGTATTTGAACAAAAATGCTAAGAATTTCCTTGCCTCTCTTCTCTTTCTAATAAGCTGGCCTGATTAAAAAAAAAAAAGAAGCCAGCCTGATATTAAGAAATGTGCAGAATAACAAATGCTATACTTTTCCTGTTCTGACAGTTCTTGAAAGACCGTCCCCTGTTTCTGGGGGAAATGTGGAAATGAAACGGGGGATTTTCCTACCATTGTCCCAGGAGAATGTCTCTCCCAGGAAGTAAAAACCCATTTACTATTTTCCCTTCTATTCTTACATTATTACTGGAAATGTATTCTATTTGTCTCCTCCAAAGAATGAAAGGTTAAAAGATTTTCTTGCTCTTAAGGGCTTTGCTTTTCAGAGTAAATGTTAAATTGTAAAATGGAGGTAAGTTTAACAGAAATTCATTCAAGATTTAGAAATATTTAAAGCACTTGAAGTTAATTCTCCATGCTCCAAAATAGTTACTTTATTTATTTTTAAGCTTTTATTTTTAACTAATCTCTACACCCAATGCGGGGCTCAAACGCACAACCCTGAAGAGTCGCATGCTCCACTGACTGAGCTGGCCAGGTGCCCCTAATTTAGTATTTTATTTTTATTTTTTAAAGTTTTTCTTTTTACTTATTTTTTGAGAGAGAGAAAGAGAGAGGGTGGGAGTGTGAGCCAGGGAAGGGCAGAGAGGGATGGGGAGAGAATCCCAAGCCATCGGTGTGGACTGTGATGCGGCAGTTGGTGTAGACTGTGACACGGGGCTCAGACCCATGAACCGTGAAATCATGACCTGAGCCAAAGTTGGATGCTTCATGGACTGAGCCGCCCAGGTGTCCCTAGTATTTTAAATACCAGACACTTCATCTTGTTCTTGAAACTAGTCTGTGAAAATTGCAATTCCTGGTAATTTCCATCTCTTCCTTACTGATTTCCTCATCACTTGAAGGCAGAGAGGGCTGCAGTGAGAATCTCTAACCATGTATCAGGAGGAGGTGGGTAGAGGAAGGAAAAGGTCTGGGAAGAGTGTGTCCTGATTTGCTCAAGCCTTCTCCACTTTGTGAGTTTCTGGAGGAACTCTTCACCTTGTGAAGCTCGTTCAAGGTTGGGGGAGAGAGGGAAGGCTATGCAACAGGCATTCGTGTTCTCTCTTTTCTCCAGGTGAAGCCTGAGCATCACAGCAGGGGGTGTGGTATGGTGTGGTAGAAATGTCCAGATAGGTTTGAAACTGTGTGTGTGCATGTGGAGAGTGTGTGTGTGTGGCTGGGGGTGGAGGGCACTGACACGCGGGAACAGTGAGGACAGGCTGGGAGAGCCCGTGGGCCGTGAGTGAGTGCACGAGTTTGGCTGGAGAGCTGTCCAGGCCCGTGTCCCCAAGACAGGGCTCTCCATTCCCAACCTGTGGCACATGCACAGGAACCAGGACTTGCCTTGAATAGGCGTGGGAGTACTGAGGGGCCCCCCTATTCAGCTGGACCTGAATATGGGGCTACTGAGCAGGGACCCTGTTGAGCAGTGGTTTGGGGGGGGTCAGCCATCACTTGTATCATTAATGCTATGGCAGCCCACGACCAGCAGAGGGCACTACCCGGAACAACCACCCCTCCCCCTGAGGCCTTGAGGACTATCAGTTTCCCTTGTCCACCTCAAGAAGCATGAGAGGGAGGGAGGGAAGGGTTCTATCAGGGAGCTGAACTTCAACTGACCCCTTATTAGGAAGAGATCATTTATGCCGGAAGTGATCACGGTGGAATAAATTCAGATTAGTTATCTCTCTCTCCTTTCCCAGCCAGCATCAGCGTGGGAGAGGCCAACCAATTATACCCTCATAGTGAAGGGAAACACAACGGGGCTGATTTTAAGTACATTTATAATTTCTCGCTTTTTTTTTTTTTTTTTTTGCAAAAGCAAAGGGCATTTATGATTACAGGCTTAAGTTTGCCAGGCTTAAGCTCGGGCTCACAGACTTCACCAACACAGTGGATCTGTGCTGAGAGCCTTGCTTCGTTTTTTAAATAAAAATTTTCCCTAAGCTTGTATTAAACACCCCATCCCTTAGTCCATGTGACATGACGTCCGTGGGGCTGACCATTATCTCCCTTCTGGAGTCCTGACGTCTAAAGCCAGAGTGTTGTTCTCACCTGGGCTCCTGCCCGAGATGGTCGGGGAAGGCTTGGCTCTGGCGTTTCCCCTGTTGGGCTCCTTAAACAAGGTAAGCGCAGGCCTTTGCTCAGGGCTCAGAAGACCTGACTGCCAAGAACGGAAGGACCAAGTGCTGACGTGCACCAACTCTGCCCTTCATAGAGCCCGCATCCATGTCCACACTGGACTTCTGAACTCTTCCCTTCACAGAGCCCCGTCCGTGTCCACACTGGACTTCTGATCTCTTCCCTTCACAGAGCCCACGTCCGTGCCCACACAGGACTTCTGATCTCTTCCCTTCACAGAGCCCACGTCCGTGTCCACACTGGACTTCTGAACTCTTCCCTTCACAGAGCCCCGTCCGTGTCCACACTGGACCTCCCCCGCTCCCACGTAGATGTGAGGAGTGTGCAGCTGCAACGTGTCTGCTGACCCCTCCCACCGTCTGTCCTTGCCAGAGGACTGCCCAGGACAAGGGCCGCATTCCACGTCTACTAAATAACTATAATTCTCTTTTAAGAAAACGTGGTAGAAAGGGAGGATGGATGGAAGGAAGAAAATCCACTTTATTTATTTTTTAAACATAAAATTTTTAAAAATATTTCTTTCTTTTTTTTTTAAGAGAGAGAGAAAAACAGAGCATCAGCAGGGGAGGGGGAGAGAGAGGGAGACACAGAATCCAAAGGAGGCTTCAGGCTCCGAGCTGTCAGCGCAGAGCCCGACACGGGGCTCGAACGCATGGACTGTGAGATTGTGACCTGAGCTGAAGTCGGACACTTAACCAGACTGAGCACCCGGGCGTCCCCAAAATCAATTTTATTTTTTAAATTTAGTTTTTAAATTTCAATTTTAGTTAACATACAGCGCAATCTTGGTTTCAGGAGTAACCTTTGGTGATTCATCACTTGCGTGCAACACCCAGTGCGCATCTCAACAAGTGTCCTCTTTGTCCCCATCACCCATCTAGCCCATCCCCCCTCCCCGCCATCAGCCCTCAGCTTGTTCTCTATCACTGAGAGTCCCTTGGGGTTTGTTCCCCTCTCTTCTCTTCCCCCCCCACCTTCCCATGTGTTCATCTGTTTTGTTTCTTAAGTTCCACACAGGAGTGAAATCATAAGGTATTTGTCTCTCTCCGATTGACTTACTTTGCTCAGCATAATGCACTCTAGCTCCATCCGAGAAAATCCATCTTACGTTTAGGCTCTTACCAGCCACCTGCCGTCTTCTTAGGGGGTAGTGAAGCTGCGTTTAAACGCACCTGTTGGTGATAGAGAGATGTCAGGGCCATGTCTCAAATGTGTAATTAAATGTGTCTGTTGACTAAAGCTTGCTAATTAATTTGCACGAATTAAGAAAAGATGTGGCGGGTTCACGGACTCTTTTAGAATGTTTTTTCTAAAGAGCCCAGTTTTATAACTTTCAGGGTCAGGTGGAAAGGTCCCTTCCTGTGTCGCTCTTCTCACGGAACAGATTCTGCTGCCTGAGCCGGAGCAGAGGTCCCTGCAGGGGACTGCTGAAGAGCATCGGGGGTGGAGGGGGGACAGGCAGCACTTGTGAGAAGCGTCCTTATTAAGTCTTTTCATTTTAATCGGGTATCAACTGAACACCTGTTCTGAATCAGGCATTGAACCAGGCTCCAAGGACAGAAAATGTAAAGAGGTAGTGAAGCAGTAGGCGTAACATAAAGCTTCCAGATGGTTCCTTAAAATTATGTATCGCACACAAGGTTGGGGCTTGAAAGAGGGAGAAGTGATCACTTCTCTTTGGCGGAAGGGCAGGCTCTGGAAAGATTAGAAGAAGCGACTTGCCTTTGAGCAAAGATGATGAAGGTGTTTGGCCGTCTAAGTGTTGGGTGGGTAGGAAGCTGGGGAAGGAGCCCTGTGGACCGAGATCCAAAGGCTTGAAACAATCTTCCCTCTTGGGAGCCGGGGACAGCTGAGTTGGGCTGAATGAACACACCAGGGGACAGTCGCTTTTTGAATAAAGCGTATTATTAAAGAAACGCCAGGTTCTTCACGGACTTTTGTCTATATCTCTTTGACCAGAATGTATCACACAGTTGTACGTATTTAACTCTACACTTCAGGGCGCCAAACAAAACCTAGGTTTCTTATTGAAGGGAAGAATGGGTACTGGGCAGAAAGAAAATAAAGTGGGTTTATAAACTGCCCAGTTTTATAGTATTTTATTATAGTCGCCCACATGGACTAAGACACCCTCTTTTAGATGAGGGCACTGAGCATATTAATTTGAATTGTATTTGCTTGCTTGTAACGGAAGTGATAGTGGTGTAAAGGAGGTGCAAGTTTGTGTGTCTGTCATTACTGTAAAAGGTGCTCAGTGTTCAAAAGTCGGGCCTAGAACGGTGGCTCCTGACACGGGCCTCGGGCTCAGCCTCCTCCAGTCTTTCCCTCCCCCAAGTGGCTTCCTCGCGGGGCTGAGCCATAATTCAAGATGGCTGCCGTGCCCAAGAATAGAGAAGTCCAGAGTGTTCTGGAAATCACAGTCTTTTCAAGGACACGTGAAGCATTTAAAAATACTGTCTATGAACGAGGTCATAAAACAAATCTCAACAATTATGAAAGTCATTATCACAGACCACTTTCCCTGATTAGAATGCATTAAAATGAGAAGTCAATGCACACTTGGAAATTTTGCGACAGATTTTTAAAGGTCATGGATGAATCAAGGAACTCAGTCATATTTAAAATGAAGTAAAAATGGCTTACCGTAATACTTAGGGCATCCAGCGAAGGTTGTTCTTATTGGAAAAGTTGTGGCCATAAAAGCATACGTGAGAAATGTTTGACTCAAGAATAGAGAGAGGTGGGGCGCCTGGGTGGCTCAGTCAATAAAGTGTCCAGCTTCGGCTCAGGTCATGATCTCACGGTTCGTGGGTTCGAGCCCCGCATTGGGCTCTGTGCTGACAGCTAGCTAAGAACCTGGAGCCTGCTTCAGATTCTGTGTCTCCCTCTCTCTCTGCCCCTCCCCTGCTCACACAGTCTCTCTCTGTCTCTCAAAAATAAATAAAAAAACATTAAAAAAAAAAAAGGAATAGAGAGGTGCCTGGTGGGCTCAGTCAGAAGAGCGTGTGACTCTTGATCTCAAGGGTTGTGAGTTTGAGCCCCATGATGGGTGTAGGGATTATTTAAAAATAAATAAACTTAAAAAATATATATAGAAAAAAACCTCCCAAGAACATAAACCTAAAAAAAAAATGAAGAAAATAAAAATGCCTACAGAAAC
This sequence comes from Helogale parvula, assembly GCA_004023845.1. Taxonomy (NCBI): domain Eukaryota; kingdom Metazoa; phylum Chordata; class Mammalia; order Carnivora; family Herpestidae; genus Helogale; species Helogale parvula. Next base: position 129,954 of record PJEM01003861.1, on the reverse strand, counting down.
TAATGAACTAGAAAAAAAAGCAAAGACAAGCAAGAAAACCAAGAGCTTGTTTTTGCAAAGAATAATAAAGTAGGAAAACCACTGGCAAGATGAGTCCAGAAAAATGAGACAAGATGCAAATAAATGATATGAACTATAAAAGGGGGCTGTAACTATAAACTTTATCCCAGATTTAAAAAGCATAAGTAATTTGTTTATCTATAAAACTTAAAGTGGATGATTTTTCAAGTATATAAATCTGAAGAGTATGTAAGGTATGGTCCTGCTTTTTATTAACTATATATTTATATGTAAATATTATCAAAGAAAAAATGTTCAGATATTTTGTAAGTGGTTAACTATGGGATACAAATTTAGGACTTTTTGTTATTTTTGTCCATCCAAGTTTTCTAATATTCAAAAAAAATTTTAATGTTTTATTTGTTTTTGAGGGAGAGAGAGAGAGAGAGAGAGAGAGAGAGAGAGAGACAACATGAGCAGGGGAGGGTCAGAGAGAGAGGGAGACACAGAATGTGAAGACAGGCTCCAGGCTCTGACCTAGCTGTCAGTATAGAGCCTGACGCGGGGCTCAAACCCACAACCGCGAGGCGAGATCATGACCTGAGCCACCCAGGCGCCCCCAAGCTTTCTAGTTTTCAACAGTAAATGTAGATTTTAAAACCCATTAAGGGCCGATTGGGGAGGAACAGAGGAAGCATCCATGGGTCCCTTTGCCTTCAGGCTCCTGGGAGTTCACCTTCCAGTGCCCCGCCATGCGCCTCTTTAGGGAGGTCTAGGCCACCACACTGTGTGACGTCCCCAAGTGCATTCTCTACCCGTCCTTCTTCAGTGAGCTGTTTCCCCAATTACAGTCTTTCTCACCCCCAGACACAGACCTTTGCTTCTATGCAGCCGTATCCCATTCTCGGGTCCATTTCCAGCCCCCCAAGGGCCACGCTTGTGGGGAGAGAGGGTTGAGCACAGCGGGGCCCAGATGGTGCTGGACCGGTTGGAGGACTGGGATGTTAAATCACACAGACACGGGTTTCTATCCCCCGTCTGCCTCTTTCGGGCTTTATGAAGTTGGTCATGTGTTTTAGCTTCTCTGTCTTGAGTTTGTCGGTGGTCGTGGACGTGATACGAGGTGAAGTGTAGAAACAACCGCCACACCAAGGGCTCAGTAAGCGTGAGTTCTTTGCTGCTATGTGTGGTTAGGACTAGTGTAGTCGTAAGCCTGGGAAACGACGGCTCGCGTGTGTCCTGCTCTTGCTTCGCGGGTGGGACTCCGCCTTCCTGGACTGGGGCATGCTGGGCTCAGCTGGAGAGGCAGTGCGTGCGTGCAATTAATCACGTACCCCAACTAAACCGTGTTATGTCCGCTACCGGGAGAAGTCGGAGCCAGAGTCTTTCCACAGCCTGTAACCATTATTCTAAGGGAAGCGGGGATGGATTTTCAGCTGGCGGCCCTAGAAAAGTGTCAGGGTGCCAAGGAAGAGAACCCTCGTCCCTTAGGGAGCCACACAGAGGGTAACAGGAGGTGAGGCTGCCTCCTGCTGGACATGGTGGGTACAGCAAGAGGGAGAGAAAAGTCTGGAATGAGAATTTGAGAAATTCCCTTGATGTCCCCGGGGAAGGAATGGCTGGGTGCGGGTCTGGACAGGCGTGGAGCGGGCCAGGCCTCCCGTCAGGTGGGTAGGAATTGAGAACTCAGTCAGAGCAGGAATTCAGAGTCAGGAGACTTTAAATCTCCCTCTTACCCCGGGCCAGTCATTCGTAAAAGTTTGGGGCAAGAGCTAGATTTTCTGCTATTTGTGATCAGTGCCTGACCTGTTTGGGAACAGAGGATCCCAGAAAGCTGGAGGAACTGGGGGGTGTCTGGGTTGGCTGTGAAAAGTGGGGTAACGTCGTCTCCATGTGCTAAGGGTGTCAAGAAATGACTCATGGGTTTGCCTTGGGTGTTTCATTATTTTCAAACTTGAGCTGAACTTTTTGCCACATTGCGTAGGATCTGGGTAAGGATTTGGCAGATCTTTAAGGATTTTACAATGAATCAGACCCTAAAAATCAACTTCAGTTTCTCATTGTTCTAAAAATGCCTGTTGGCACTCAGGGTTTCTTTGGGAACGGCTGACCATCTCGTCTGCAAGTTTGGAAATTTCTCTTCTAAGAGGCTGCTACCCCTCCCGCCGGTCTGGCCACCCCTGACAGTCCTTCTTCCCTTGCCCCCCCCCCCCCCGAAGCGTGCAGGCAGGCCCCCCACCCCTCCCGGAGCCCTCCCTGGCCTGGCTCCTCGCTGGGCCCTACTCATTACTTCCGTTCCCAAGGCCCTGCCTCTTGCAGAGGTCAAAGGCTCTCAAGATGGCGGCCATAGCTGCTGGGCTTTGGACTCCACCTTCCACCTGAATGTCCCGAGTGCCTTGCACTCATGGCATTCCAGACGATGAGATGACCCCACTCACTCACACCCGTTTAGACCTGTGATGGGCCGATGGCATGAGAGTGCTCCCGGCCACCAGGGCTGGACCTTCTCTGCAGTCCTGTCTCACCACCTGCCCCTGGCCGCCTTCCCCTCTCCCACACTGCACCGTGATGGGGTGTTTCTCCCCGTGATGTTTTACCTGCTTCCTCAGCCAGGCACGTCACCCCTCGGCGGTGAGCCCTCCAGACCGTGTCAGCCACGCATTCTCGTGGCGCAGAGCTCGCTTGCTTTGTGTCCCACCTGCCGACGCTACCCTGTGAGCTCAGTGGCAGCAGGACGTTGATCTGACCCATCCCCTTAGCTCCTTTAGGGTCTGTACATATTTGGGCCCGATAAGTAGGTTTTGCGGCCATCAACACCCCATGTGCATCCTTGCCTGTCTCCCCAGCCTGCGAATAACTTTTTTGAGGACTGGACTAAGCCCGATTCAGCTCTGTGTCCGTGAGCAACTGAGCCCTGTGATGGCCTGACCTGAGTACATGCTAAGTGCTGAACTGAGTGGTTGAATCATAATCATAAGTCATAAATCACTTAGTGTTTACTGTACCTCAAATAACTGTAACATTTAACGTCTTGGATAAAAGCAGATGAACCTTTATCCAAAGGATAAAGGGGGGCTGGAGATAGAGGGGGGACTCTAGGAGAATGCGGTGTGACAGGAAAGGAAGCTGTTGGATGGAGGGAGGGATGACAAAAGACAACGTCTGGGGGGCTGGGGAGTCCATTTTTCTTTGGGAGGAAAGGAGCAGAAGCTGGACTGGAGTACCTGAGGAGGAGGTGTAGAAATGGAGACAGAGAGTATTGATAGTTTTTCAAGAGCTTTGCCGATAGAGAGGAAGAGCTCTAGACCGGAAACTAGATGTGAAAGTGGGATCGAGGGGGACTTTTCTTTTACAACGGGCTATACCTGACTATGTAGAGAGGCTGACGGAATGGTGAGGAACTAAGAAACTTAATTACATAAAGCTAATTTTTGCTGATAACGGCAGGCGAAACACCAGAAAAGAACGTGGGCAACAAACTTAATAAGTGTAACATGTGGTTTGGACCATTCAAACCGAGATGCAAAAAAAAAAAAAAAAAGGTATTTTATTTTCTTAACTGCGCTCAGCTTGCTCCTCAGCCCTCACTTCTTAATATTTATTTACTTATTTATTTTTTGAGAGAGAAATACCCAGAGTGCAAGCAGGAGAGGGGCAGACAGAGAGGAAGACTCAGAATCCGAAGCAGGTTGCAGGTTCTGAGCTGTCAGCACAGAGCCCGACGAACCCCGAGAACCCACGACCCGCGAGATCATGACCTGAGCTGAAGTCGGACCCCCAGGCACCCCAGCCCTCACTTCTTTTTGCAGAAGAAGCCTCATCACAAGCCACAACAATGGAAATATCCCTTCAGAGTCACTTCGTTGTTTCTAATGTACTCATCCTTAAATCCCAGATCAGCGGTTCTGTCCTCAGATAATTCAAGTGTGTCTAACTTGACCCTGGGCTTGTTGGCAGCAAGGACCTTCTCAGGGTCTAATCCATGCATGTCGCCTGTGTGTATTTGTCGACTCGTTGATTCACAGTCAGTTACGTGCCCCGTGTGCTACACTGTTGTGTTTGGTGGGACTGTGACTGCATTCGTCACATTCCTCAAAAGGATGTTGCAGTAATTTTTTACCCCTCTTTGGGAGTTTTTTCCAAGACTCCAATTCCTCTTTGATTCCACCTCCTCCCCGTCTTCCTCCTTCTCCTCGTTCTTTTTAACCGAAGTAAACAGTAGGATGCACAAAACTTAAGTGCAGAGCTCACTGAAGCTGTGCACACAAGCCGTCCCCTCTCAGCTCACGACCCGCGGCGCCTCGAGGCCCTCTGACGCCCCTTCCTAGCCAGGCCTCGCCTTCGCCAAACATAGCGGTGCTGATTCCTAGCACCTCGGACTAGCTCTGCCTGTTTTTGAACCTCATGTAAATGGCATCATACAGCTGGTATTCCTTTGTGTTCAGCTTTTTTGGGTGCAACATTGTGTTTGTGAGATGCAGACAGGTCGGTTGTTCCTTTTCATGACTGCGCAGGATTTTTTGTATGAATAGTAACCGCAGTTTTAGTACCAAACTATTATTATTATCATTATTTAAAAAATTTTTAATGTTTTATTTATTTTTGAGACAGAGAGAGAGAAAGAGCATGAGCAGGGAGGGGCAGAGAGAGAGGGAGACACAGAATCTGAAGACAAGCTCCAGGCTCTGAGCTGTCAGCACAGAGCCCGATGCGGGGCTCAAACCCACCAACGTGAGATCATGACCTGAGCTGAAGTCAGAGGCTTAACCGACTGAGCCACCCAGATACCCCATTATCATTGGTTTAAAGAATAGTGCTTTCCGAAACTTAGAATATTATTTTTCCACAGGTATGTTTTGTTTTGCAGTATTTTTCCTATCCTAAATTGGTCACTGACACATACATAAAAAAGTGTCCATTTTCAGAAAACAAGATTTAAAAGTAGGCACATAAAAATGAATAAGCCCTTAATCCCTTTCATTAGAGCTGGGTCAGAAGTTGATCTTTCAGATTCAGGGCGGAGGACAAGGCTGAAGGTGAATTTTGGACCCCGGGAACAGCAGGCTCCGGGAGTCCGAAGCTCCCGGCCTGATGAGCGGTTTCTGTCTCCCCACCCGCTCTCCTTGCATCACTGACGTCCAGTGAGATGAGTCAGAAAACGGTGAAGGAGGGCCCCAGACTCTCCAAGAACCAGAAGTTTTCGGAGCACTTCAGCATACACTGCTGTCCGCCGTTCACCTTCCTCAACTCCAAACGAGAGATCGTGGACCGCAAGTACAGCATCTGTAGGAGTGGCTGCTTCTACCAGAAGAAGGAAGAGGACTGGATCTGCTGTGCCTGTCAGAAGACCAGGTGAGTGGCTGTGCATCCCGCGGCACCTGCTGGGCGCCGCCCGCCCTGGGGGCCACTCGGGCTCAGGCTCTGCAGGCGGCAGAGGGCGAGGGCTGCCGGAAGTGGGGGGGGCGGGGCCGGACCCCTGTTTCCAGCTCCTGTCAGCTTCCCTTAAGCAGCAGAAGAGAGCCATGGCTGCAGCCTCCAGCTTCTTTTGGCCCCCTCAGCACCAGCCGCCGGGCAAGATCCCCTCAGAAGCCCAAGCCACAGCCAGCGGCACCCCCCGCGGTGGTCAGAGCACCTGCCAAGCCACGGTCCCCTCCGAGGTCTGAGCGTCCACCGCGCCCCCGCCCAGAGGTCCGGCCACCGCCAGCCAAGCAGCGCCCCCCTCAGAAGGCCAAGCAGCCGCCGCGCAGCAGCCCCCAAAGAGGGCCAGGCCCCAGCCGCGGGGGGTCCCCCGCCAAAGCTTCTAGGTTCTGGTAACACCATCTCTTCCCTTTTGTTGCCCCAGCCCGAAGGTTAGTAGCTGCCGCCTGTGTTTACTAACGTCTGGGTTACCTCATGGCCCTCTCTTGGCCTTACCACACCTGTGTCAATTCCCTGCATTAAATCCCCATGTTTGAAATACCTAGTGTGGCTTCTGTTTTCCTCACAGAGCTGCGGGGCAGTACCTCAAGGGACAGTAGCATTGCTTCTTTTGTCTGAGAGGATTGATTACTTTATCAACTCAGAATCCACCTTAGAAACAGAGCGTGTACATGGGGCCCTCCATGGCAGTGCCCCAGAGACAGGAAGGGTGACTCTAGGGATATCTGAGCATGTGCAGAAAAGGAGAGGTTCAGCCGGTCCATCCCCCCGTCCTCCTGGCACACTTCTGCTGCTGTCAATCTCAGTGGCGACATCATTCATTCAGTCACTCATTCAGTCATCCAACAACCTTGATAGTATTCCCCAGAGTTCCGTGTTCCATGGCGGGGGATGGGCATATGGCAGTGAAAAGTCAGGTTGTGACTTGCCAGGATGAAACAAGGGAGTAGATGGTCACGGTGTAGGACGTACGTACCTTAGTATTGTGATCAGTAAGTACGCTGGGGCCACGGGAGCCTGGAGCAGGGCTCAGCCCATCCGGGGCTTCACAGCGGGGATTAGTCTAGGGTAAGTAGAAAATAAAAAGGAGAAGGTGAGCCAGAGATGTATTTGTCTGTCTCATCTTGGGCGGGTCAGCTTTTTTTTTTTTAATAGACTTCATTTTTTGAGCAGTTTTAGGCTCGCACCAAATTGAGTGGAGGGCACAGAGGTTTTCTGTACACTCCCTGCCCACACACATTGGCAGGCCAATTGTTTTCATCCTTTAACATTTGGAAATGGAGCTGCTTTGTAGACTCGTGGTGGGTGCTACCTGTAGTTGAGATTCTCGTACTTACTCTGCAGAGCCCGTTACGGTGTGTGCGTGTCCCTTGCTGTTTACCGATTTCCTAAGCAGAAGAATCACATGAGGAGCGTATTACAGACGCCCCCAGAGAGTCCAGTTCCTTGGGTGATGCGTGAGGTCTGGAGATCCACACGTCCAACAAGCAGCGTAGTGACTCTGCTGGTGTGCAGACCCCCCTTTGAGAAGCACGGACTGAAACCATCCATAAATAAATGACCCTCCTTATCTGTGATGTGCGGTAAAGACACGTGGAGGTGGCCACATGCATGGCACTAAAAGCGAGAGCATGAAGAAGATGCAAGGTCAGGTGAGGTGAATTTGTGAGGGAGGTCCGAGGCTGCCAGTGTGTAACTTTGGAAAGGACGTTGTATGCCGGGTCACCTCGTCATTGATCACGGTCTCCCAAGGGGCCTGCGTCCATGGGGCCCGGCCAGGTAAGTTGTGATTTATGGCAGTGGTTAGGAGGCGTGAGAGGTAGAGGAGACGGATTTGATACGAGGCACGTCATGTGTGGGGGTGGCTTCAAGCCGCCACTTGCAGTGAGTTAGGCGGCTGCTTGGGTGGCTGGGAGTCCGGGCAGGACACGGACAGGAGATGGAAGACGGTGAAGGCCAAGTTCCCCTGTCCATGCCCAGCTAGGAGACATCCTGATGCCGGTGTGATTTGAGTCGCTCAGTTAACTGTTCTCAGTGGGCGCCGGGCTGTCCTTGCCTCATCAGCTGGCCGCTCAACCGGGATGGGGACCCAAAGGCCTCGGCTCACAGTGTCTGTGACACCCAGGACGCACCATGTCCTGAGACACTCCTGCTTCCTTCTCAGATTCCCCAGACAACGCACTGAGCCGTTGCTTCCCCACAGCTGTATTCCCTCTGCTGATGCTCAGTGGCTACCCCGAGTCAAAGGGGTGGGGGTTTCCAGTGTTTAATGCGAAAAAAACAATTTTCATTCTTAAGCAGAGCTACTAAATTGCACTTAAAGAAAGGGTCAAAAAAGATTTTCTGAAGCAGACTTGCTTTCTGAAATGGTGCCATTCCTGAGTTCTGTCCCTTAAAGGTTAAATAAATAGGGACAAAGGCCTTTTGGGTCCTTAGTACCTCCCTTGGCTAGATCTTAAAAACCAGAGAATATTCGAGTCTTAGGATGTGATTGGTGTCATTCCTTGCAGCCCGACCGAACACTCTCTGACCTGATGGGAGAAAAGCCTGGCGTCTCCCTCTTAATTTATTCTTCTCTCAGTTCCTCGAGATTGTGGGATTCACAGGACCCCCTTGCCTTTAGGGTTCATGCAAGTTTCCGGAGCCAAGGCTCTTTTGGCTCCTCAGGGCTCTGCTTTGTGGGGAGCTGTGGTTTTCTGAAAGCCACTGTGGCCTGTGAGTGACTGGGGCCAGGCGCACACCTTTCACACAGTGCCATGTGTGCCTGTGACTCAGTCTTTCACCAAATGTCTTGTGCCAGATTGGGCCCTGCGCACCGGAAGCTTGGAGAACTGGTCCCTCTCCGTGTGTGTTTTCCAGCCTAGGGCACCAATGCCAATGACGTTTGTCCCCGGTCCAGCTGCTCAGCTGGGATTTCTGAGCGGTCCCTCCCTTGACGCTGCTGCCCTTCCCTCCAGGAATGGCCCAGAGCTCGGCTGCCCCCATCCCCAGCCCACGTTCAGGGGTCCTACCTGCCTGGTCCTTCTCCTCCCCCGGCCGCTTTTTCACTCTCGTTTCACTTCAGCAGGTGGTGAAGTCAAAGCCAAGGAAAGATAACTGTGTTGCTAGAGGGTAATGGTGCTCGGTAGCTCTCGGTTCTCCCCAGAATTTGGTCTTTCAGAGACAGAGTGCTATAGCTTGGAGTCTCACACTGAAGCAAGCAGGGTTTGGTGTTTTATTGACCATGCACTGTCCTGGGCTAGGCGTGGCAGGGCACCGCTTCCAGAGGTGAAGACAGACAACCCACTGAATGACTACATGCTAGTTACATTGGTGAGAGAGTAGAAGCCACCCTGCTTCCCCCTGACCCGGTAGAAGAAGATGGATCCATACCTCTATCTCCATAGCTAGCTACCTACCTACCTGTCTGTCTATCTATCTATCTCTCTGTCTGTCTATCTATCTATCTATCTACCTGTCGGTCTATAATACTATAGTTTCGAGTTTGTTTGGAATTATCAGGACTGCCAAACAACAATGCAATTCTACATACTTGACAAACTAGGACTTCCTTTCGCAAGAGCGCTGACCCAGAGCAATTATGCCAAGGGTCTGAGCGGGTTCACCGACAGACCCGGCTTCTGGGGTTCGGGTTCAGACTGTTAGGGAGGGGCACCTGCCTGCTTCCCAGGTGTGCAGACCCAAACTTGCTCCTGACACTTTCTAGGACATGACCTGTCCTCCTTATGTCCTTCCTCATGGCAAGAGGTCACCCTGCCATTTTGTGCTTCTGGAAAACTGCAGATCACTCTCTCTTTTTTTGTGCGGGCCTGGCTAAAGTAGCTCTTCTGGTCCCTTTTCTGGGCCCTCCCTAAATTTACACTAGCAAAAGCACTGTCTTAGAAAAGACGTGATTTCTAAGAGGGATTTCTTTCGCTCACGCTTGTGGAAAAATTGCGTCCAGGCATGTATTATGCTTAATTGCGTCCCAGTGTTTACACGCTGCCAATGTATTTTTGGTCTCATCAGCCAGACAGAATCAGAAGGTCACCTGCCATTTGCCAGGTGACAGCAGAGTCAGGGAACAGTCACTCTCAGATCAGGCTCTGGCTCTGCCTGCCTCTCAGAGTGCTGCCTTGCTTTCGTGAGTTTGGATGACTGCGCTCTTGAGCCTCGCTCGACCGAAGGCATGGACCCCTTCCTGTCCAGGAGCAGACTTCTCACACGGCGGGAGTCCCCATAGCACTGCGCCCCTGTGGAGCAGGCGCTCAGGAGCCGGGGTTAGCCAGAGGGCCTCTGGCCCCAGGAGCTCCGGGTGTCCCTCCGTTTGGACAGCTCCTGCCTGGTCCCGTGTCCCCAGAGCGCACGGCTAACCACGCTCACAGCCTTAATGCCCTCACTGCCCAGCCTCTGGCCACACTCACCCCACCAATCCCTCACTTGGATCAAGTTGATGCCCCACATGCACTGCTCCAGCCTCCGGCTGCTAAGCCTGGCCACGGCCGCAGAGCCGCTGAGCACAGTGAGGTGAAGGCCGTAGCCTTAAGGGTTGGTGCCACCATGAACGGCTGAGCACCAGCCTCTCTCCAGACCAGTTTGCCTCCACCAGCCCCAACATGTCTATCAGGATATGCATATGTCTTTACATCCTTTCCGTCTGTCCCAGACCGGGAAGCGTTTTCTCCTGATCAGGTCAACCCTCCTGTGTGATCTGCGAGATCTTTCTCCCCGCTCTCGTGTTTCCTGCAGGGTCTTGCTGCACCTCCCCAACAGCCTCGGCCTTTCTCTATTGTCTAAAGAGAAAGTGCTTTCAGTTTAAAACATGCTCAGTTGTCTCCTAATGACCGAGTTTGCCTCTGGCCCTCTCTTCTCTCTCCCCTTCTCAGGCAAATTAAAAAAAAAAAAAAGTCCTGCAAATTCATCACCTTTTCGTCTCTCCACTGCATTTACTCCTCAGCTGACTGTGCCCTGATTCTTGTCATAGCACCTCACTGGAATTTCTTCCATGCAGGCTTCTCCAGAAGCAACAATGCAGGGCGAAGCTGTTTATTTGGGAGGAGGGGGGAGAGGGGAAGGCTGGAGGAACGGGGAAGTGAGGCAGAAAGGGAAGCAGATGCTAGAGAATGTTATCAAGCCCGTTCTCACTGTGGGCTCCTGGGGCTTATGCCTGCTAAGGAGCTCTCCTTGCTAACAGAGGACGTGCACTCAGTTTTCCCATCCAAGGAGTGAAGGAGCCACGGCATTTATACACCAGGCCACCAGTCATTGGTCAACCAATTCTGCTTTGAAGGTAGTGTTAATTCCTTGACACTTCTGGCCCGCTATAGCAGGAAACAGCCCCCAGGCAGAGAAAGGCATCTAGAATTTCAGCCAATGTGCACACAGCGGTTAAGGCGAGGGTCCGTGGGCCAGGCACAAGCACCATCTGCTTTAACAGCCTCCCTGTGGTCTTTGTGTTTCTTTGCTTGAAGAATGCTCAGTTCAGTCTTTGTATCAATGGTAACATCTGTCAAATTTGTTGACTACTCACTCACTCAGTCATTAAATTCTCTTCTCTCTGTAGGGGCGCCTGAGTGGCTCAGTTGGTTAAGCATCTGACTTTGTCTCAGATCATGATCCCATGTTTGTGGGTTTGAACCCTGCATCGGGCTCTGTGCTGACAGTTCAGAGCCTGGAGCCTGCTTCCGATTCTGTCCCCCTGTCTCTCTCTGTCCCTCCCCTGCACACTCTGTCTGTCTCTCTCTCAAAAATAAATAAACATTAAAAAAGATACCTTTAAATTCTGTGCTCTATTTCTAATTCACTGTGCGAACTTTTCTCCTGCCTGCATTGTGAATCCTTGTTTTTCTGCTAATTGCCAAACCTTGGGATCCCCTGGGTTCCCTCCTGAGCCTGCTGCCTGGGCAATGTTTTCTTCTCTCAAGACTGGCGCACTGATGACTTTCAAACCTTACCTGAGCCCTGACAGTGAAGTCGTCTATGGGCCCGTTTGCCCAACAGATCAGCTCGGATGTTGTCACACCAGACCATCTCCACTTGAGTTCTTTCCCACAAAGCCTTGCCCTTCTTTCTTATTTACTGTCTCAGCAAGAAACGTTACTATCCCAGCAGCCATATCCATTGAAAACCTAAGCACCATCTTACGTTCCAAATTTCCCCTCTGACAAATGGCTGCCTATGTTACTTCTATATTTTATTTCTAAGTAAGGGTCAGGGGAAAGGGGTGTGGAGATGAGAGTGAGACTGGAAACAAGTGGGGGGAGTGGAGACTGTTAGTAGAGTGAGGCTCCCGCATAGTATGTGTGGAGGGACTGGCCTTTGACAGGAGCAGGACAAGTCATTTGGTTTTGGAAAGACTGAGAGAGACCCATTAGTGGGCATCAAGATGAAGGCAAGTCCACCCAAGGATGAGAGAGCTGGGGTGGGTGAGAAGGCTAGAGTTCTGGGTACCAGAGAGCAGGCGGGGGAAAGTGCTGAGGGCCGGCGGGGCTGGGATCCGTGGAGCTGCATATAAGTCTTTGGTTCTTATAGAGTTTATTCTCCAAGCAGGGAAACAAATGACCGCATCACAATCGCCAGCAGCAACATCCGACTCCACATCAAGTCTGCTCTTCTTCCAGCTTGCTTTGCCAAATGTCCCCACGGCAAGTCTTCTTAAACTGCACCAGGCACTCCTCGTGCTTGGCTCTTGTTTTTCCTCCTCCATTCACCAGACCCCCTTTTTTTCTCTCTTGGTAGTCTGATTTTTATATTTACTGTATTGTATTATAAATTATTCAATGTATTAAACTAAAAAGAACCCAAGTTCACTCATTTCTCCTGCCGCCTGCTCCCTACCCTCCACCGCTGGCCACTACCCATCTGTCTCTTTATCTACGAGCCTGGTGTTTGGTCTTTCTCTGTCTGACTTATTCCCTAGTGCAATGCCCTTAAGGAATACCCATATTGTTGCAAACGGCAATCATTCTTTCTTATGACTGAATGGTATTCGATTGTGTATGCAAATCCCAATTTCTTTACCACTTATCCATTGAGGAACACTTAGGTTGTTTCCGTATCTCGAATATTATAAATGACACTGTAATGAGCATGCACGTGCATATAGCTCTTTGAGTTAATGTTCTCATTTTCTTTGGGTGAATACCCGGCAATGAAATTGTTGGATCATATTGTAGGTTTGTTTTTAATGTTCTGAGGAAGCTCCGTGCTGTTTTCCTTAGTGGCTGTGCCGATTTACATTCCCACCAACAGTACACAAAGTTGCCTATTCTTTGCATCTTTACCGACATTTGTTATATCCAGTCTTTTCGATAACAGCCTTTCTACCAGGGATGGGTGATACCTCATGTGGTTTTGATTTGCATTTCTCTGATGATTAGTGATGTTAAACATCTTTTCATGTACCTGGTGGCCATCTTCTGTCTTCTCCGAAAAAACGTCTATTCAGACTCCTTTCTTCCCTCTCCTCCCTCTCCAAATTAGAAGCCATGGCTCAACATTTTAATCTCTTTCAAAAATACCCTACACCCCCCTACCCCCTGAGTATCTGTCTCATATTTTTGGAAAAACTCTAACTTTGGATGAATCCAGCCATCTGTCTTCACCATGGTGGTTTCCAGGCAGCTGAGTCTCACTGGAAAATAACACATAGCAGGGCAGTGGCTGTTGGGTACAAGCAGGATTATGTTCATAATATCACCTAGCCTGTTAAATGTTAGCTTTTGAGCAGTCAGAGTTCAGTTACCTGCATTCAGATAAAGGAGGAAGCCACAGGTCCCCAAAGTGTCATGTGTACATGTGCAATACACCCCCCACACGTATCCTACATAAATTTATTGAAATCTAATTTGCATGTAGAATTTGACCTTTTCAGCAAACAGTTCTATGCACACTATTATGTAACCACCATCCCAATCAAGAGGTTGAGTATTTTCATCACCCTCTCCCCCAAATTTCTTTCATACTTCCTCTTTGCAGTCAATCCCTAAGCCTCTGACAGCCACCGATCTGTTTTCTGTTCCTACAGTTTTGTCTTAAAGGTCTAAAATGTCATATAAATGGAATCATAGAGTAAGTACCCTCTTGAGTCTGGCTTCTTTGATTTAGCATAAAGCATTTGAGATTGAATCATGGTGTTGCCCAAATCAGCATTTTTTTTCCATTTCTATTATTGGGTAGTATTCCATTATATGCATGTACCTATCATAGTTTTCCATTTACCAGTTGAAGCGTATTTAGGTTATTTCCAGTTTTTGATGATTATGAATAAACCTGCTGTAAGCATTCATGTGAGTGTAAATTTTCTTTTCTCTTGAGTAAATACCTAGAACTGGTATTGCTGGACCATATGTTATCGGCTAAATTGTTTTCCTAAGGGGTTGCACCAGTTTGTATCCCCATTAGCAATGTGGGACGCTCTCCATGATTGTCAGCACTTGGTATTGTCAGCTTTTAAGATTTTATCCATTCCAATAGGTGTGCAGTGCTATCTCGTTGTTCTAACTTTGTATTTTCTTAATGACTAATGAGGTTGAGCATCTTTAAAGGAACCTATATCATCCACCAAAGATGGGTGATATTTATTTACTGGTCAAGGGCATGTTCAATTTTTTGCCCATTGTGGAAAGTGGGTTGTTATTTTCTTGTTATCATGTTTTGGAACTTAAAAAAATATATATCTGGATTAATGTATATGTATTTATCAAATATATGCTTTGCAAATATTTTTTCCCAATCTGTGGCTTGCTTTCTCATTTTTGTAACAGTGTCTTTTGGAGAACTAAAGTTTCAAATTTTTATAAAGTACAGTTTATCTTTTTTTTCTTTTATTGATCATGCTTCTTGTATTGTATGTAAGAATTTTTTGCCTAACACAAAATCACAAAGACTTTTCTCCTATGTTTTCTTCTAGAAATCTAAAACTTGAAGTTTACATTTACATCATTGTACATTTTGAGTTAATATTTTGTAAATGGTGTGAAGTATGGATTGAAGTTCAATTTTTTTTACATATGAATATTCAATTATTCCAACACCATTTTTTGAAAAGATTCTCCACTATATGACTTTTGCAATTTTGTAAACAATCGGTTGACTATAACGTGTGAGTTTATTTCTGGACTTTTTATTCTGTTCTGTTAATCTATGTATCTTTCCTTTACCAACTTGATTACTGTAGCATTATAGTAAATTCTGAAATCAGTTTAGTGTGAATTCTTCAACATTGTTCTTTATTTTTGAAATTGGTTGTGACTATTCTAGTTCCTCTAGGGTCATTGAGTTCTTTTAAATACTATGTCCTGGTAGAATTGAATGGGATTGTATTGAGTTTATAAATCAACCTGGTGAGAACTGTAACAATATTGAATCCATGAACATAGTATATCACTCCATTTATTTAGGTCCTTTTTGTTTTGCATTTTCAGCATACAGATCTTGTACATATTTTGTTTGCTTTATAATGAAGCATTTTATGCTATGAGGTACTATTAAAATAGTATCTTTTCTATTTTAATTTTTAATTGTTCATTGCCAGTATATAAAATATTATTGATTTTTGTATATTGATCATGTATCTTGTGATCTTGCTAAAATCGCTTGGTATAGCATTTTTCTGGGGTAGACGCTAGGATTTTCTACACTGACAATCATGTTGTCTGTGGATAGAGGTAGTTCTTTTTTTTTTTTTTCCTTTTCAATATGTACACCTAATTTCTGTGTGGTTTAAACTACTATTTCACTTAGACCATATTTCTTAGAGAAATATTTTAACAAGATTAAGTCCTTGCCAAATTGGCATTCTGGATTACTCAAAGGGGTTAGAGCCCAAATCAGATGCTCAGCTGTGTGGACAGTCTTTATACTTTACATTCTTCAAAGCTGTGCTACAAGAAGATGACTAGGACATTTTATATAAGGTTTATTTTTATGTAATAATTACCTGTTCTTTTCCTATTTTGAATTGGTCAATGGGGATGATGTGCAGAGTACGTCATGTAGGCAAAGAAGTCCCCTCCTGTGTCTGCAGAGTCATCATTATTGTCAGTGCTAGGGAGCCTCCACATAACCCTGTGACCTAAGAGCCTTCACACTTGCTGATCAGATGGCCACCTCCCGCCACGGCTCATCTGGCATTTCCACTGCTACATTTCAGACACAAGAGGGTGCATCCCTCTTACTGGAGTGTGCCTGAGTCTGACTCAGGGCTTGGCTGATCTTACTGAGTGAATAAGGCCTATAAATACACCCCAGCTGTCATTCCAGCACAGTGGAAAGGGCAAGGACTCTGATCTGGGGGTTGGAGTCTGAGCTCTCCTGTCGAAGTTGTTCTTTTAAAGCTATATTTTCCCACCTGTAAAATGAGGGTGTCATCTTCCTCATTAGTTATCACCGTCAAGGGCTTAGTTCATCATCTCCGAGGTGAGTTGATGTTATTAGAACCGTCATTGAGTAGATACATTGTGTCATTTAATCTTGGCCACGAGCAGATCCTCCCTAACTCCATTGCTTCCTCTGGTTGAACTGGAGTTCAGCGGCTGTTGCTGCACAAACTGGGCATTCCCAGGGGCATCCGTGTGGCTGCCTTTGCCAGTGGAGTGCTAAATGCAAACTCAGTTGCTCACACCATCTACGATGCCACCGTGGCTGACTACAGTGCTCCCTGCCCAGGGTGATGCCAGGGATCTGTGGGCTTCCATGTGAGTGCCAGCACCCAGGGTTTGTGTCTGGCATCATTTATGGGGAGGTCTAATAGGAACGGGCAGTCCCACGTCTGGAGGTCCTGGAAGCAACCAGCAAATGTAAGGAGATTCTCTTCTCAAATGTCAAGGGATGCATTCCGACCTTCTCAGGCTACAATTCACTCTACAAGTTTCAGCAAAATATTTCTTCATATATTTTTCTTGTATCCAGCCTTGTTGGCTTGATATGTAATTTGGAGTTTTGAAAAATGTTATTGCTAACACCTGAATATGAACTTTATTTCTAATTTTTAGCCCCCCCCCCCCCCAATTATAGGAAAAGCTCTATTTCTCATAAGCTTTGTTTTCGGTGTAAAGGTATGGTACATTCCTAATGCATGTATCTTGATGGGTTTTTTTATCCTCATTTGTGTTTTGAAATTAAGAACTTTGATGATGTTTTGAAATTACTTGACATGGCTTCATTTCTGAGGTGGCCACATAGAGTTCTGCCGTCTAAATCAATTGTGGTTAATATAATGCAATCCCTCAGTTGGAGAGCAAGTTTGTGAGCAATTGTCCAGGGCCACATTATTTATAGTGTGTGTGTGTCTGTGTGTGTTTAAGTTTACTTATTTCTTTATTTTTGAGAGAGAGAGAGCATAAACAGGAGATGGGAAAAGAGGGAGAGAGACAACCCAAGCAGACTCTGAGCTGTCAGCACAGAGCCTGCTGTGGGGCTTGATCCCATGCCCCACAAGATCATGACCTGAGCCCAAATCAAGAGTTGGATGCTTAATGGACTGAACCTCCCAGTTGCACCTGTTTTTACTGGTGGTGTTCATCTCTTTGAACACAGTCTGTTCCCCATAAAAATAGGAGCATGTCAATATGATCACAATTTCATAATGTGAGTTCATATACCCTGAGTGTATATATGTATACATTCATTTCTTTATGTCTATGACCAGAAACACTAGGTTGTTTTATTTTTTTAGGAGTGGAGTGCTTGACTTTCTTTATGGTTTCATTTGTTTTTAAATTATCTGAAATGACTAAACAGAAAAGCAACAATTATTGCACATAAAAATAGAAGAACTTCAAAAGAATATCTTTTTCCTGGCTCAGGCCAGGAAAAAAATTATATTGTTTTGTCCAGATACAACCAGAATTGGGACATTGAGAAAAGGGATTCCAAGATTATATTTCCTAGAAGAAGAATAACCCCAAAGGCAGTCTGCAAATTCACAGTTATGTTAACTGAGCACAGAGAGAGTGCTTGTTCATCACTTGGCAACACTGTGGATTTTGTTTCTCTTTGTAAACCAGATTGAAAAGGAGGAGCAAGCCAACCCCACGGAAGAAGTGAGGGCGCAGTTTCAAGCGAATGGACCGCCTCAGCACCTGGACTCGCTGCTTCTTGACCCACGTGCCCCTGGGCAAGTTATCTGGCTTCCGATATGATGCAGGGGCAGACACCTGCTCGTGCAGCAGCTGCTGATGCCCACAGTCCCCTGGGTGTGGGGGCTGCCGGGCAGCCCACCTGGAGGTGAGAGGGGGCATCTCTGCGTGTCGTGCTCCAGTTGGCGGGTCCCAGCCGTGCCCCTTGGGCTCCAGAGCTCAGTGCACGGCTTCTTTGGTCTCAGCTGCGGTCTTTTCTCCTGAGAACATGCACAGGCCTTCAAGGTCTTAGATCAAGATGGTCAAGGGCCAGGCCTTCCACTGTCCTATGTCTGTTCTCCTCCCTCTCCGGCATCCTGTTGCCTGATCTGACTTTTGATCCTTGGCCTTCTTCTGTGTAATTAATCCTCTGCTTGTTTCCTCTCTTCCCTTATGCCTCTGGGTTCCCATTTGACCTCTTACTCAGTTCCCTGTGCTAGCACACGGTCAGAGACACAGGTGGCTCTGGGGAAGATGCAAGTTCTTTCGAGTAAGATGTTAGGCTAGCAGATGGACCAGACAGGCAAGGAAACTCCTGGGGAGGGTAGGAGTTGTCCAAGGCCACATGTCAGACGCAGCCCATGTGCTGTGTCAGAGCTGAGGGTAACATTGTGACGTAGTAGGTACCTCCCACCCTCCAGGCCCCTACTCCAACCTCACACAGGGATCTGTGAATGCCTTCCGGTTCCTGCCGGGGTGAAAACAAATACTCTAAGCCACTGCCATAGAGCCTTCTCCAACTCATCTGGACAGTCCCAGGCCCAGAAGTAATTGTTTTAATTAGTTGTAACCTTGGGAAGTTATCTGGGCTCCTCAATGCCTTGCCCCCTGCCCCTCTCTGGAAGGCTCCCGGAGACCAGGCTGCTGAGAGGGGCCCTCTGACGCCAAGACGCTGCACTCTCACCTCAGAGCACCAGCGGTGGCCCCAGGGCCGTTCATCGGACCAGAAGGGCTACTCAGAGAGTTGCTATTTCCAGGCCACAGTGCCCCAAATTCCTGGGGAGGGCTGAATCCCTCTATCCTGACCCTGGCTGGTGCCTCTGTGTAGTATAGTGGGATCAGGAAAAATAGGGGAGGAGAATTAAGTGTGGGAGAGGAGAGGAAGTTAGGGTAGGTAAGCAGTCCAAGACTTCTCTCCCGATGTGGGAGGTTATCCATGATATGTGTAAGTCTGAACCTAGGGTAGGGTTAGGGGTTGACTTCTCATCTCTGATTTGCTCCCACTCTCATGGAAAAAACTTTGACCTTGAGTATGGGATCTCCATCAGGGACAAGGAAATAATTCCCTGACTCTGACTTGGTTAGATCACATTCCGCCCCCCCCCCCCACACACACATACACACTTGGTAGGGATTGCCCCCCTTGGGTTAAATGGAGGACTTTCAGATCATCTTGCTTTTCTGTGGGTTGGTTTGTGTGTTTGTGTATCTGTTGGGAAACTCGGCTTTGGGGGCATAGTTTTGGGCTCTCATTTTCTTTCCCAGGCACAAATACTAGAGAGACCCTCCAAGTTTCATTTCAATTCCATGCCCCCTGGAGACCCTGACCACTGAAGCTGATTATGAGAGAAGACTGCACGCTAATAGACTCCCTTCAGGGTCCTGACCTTGATTTAGGGCTCCACCATTTGCCCAGCAGCGGCCTTGAAGGAGCCGCTCTTGGATCACTTGCCCTACTCACCTCAGGGTTGGGGGATGGAAGGAGAGGGGTTGGAGCGGGCTCATCTCTCTTGAGGCTCCAACGGGGTCTCTCCAGTAGCTATCCCAGCTTGTTCAAGCCCAAGCTTGGCTGATATGTTTGTTGGCTTTAGAGCCGGGACTGAAGGGTGTGCAATACAGGTAATAGATCCAAGCTCAACTCCTCCTCAACCCCTCCAATGCTTTTCTATTAGGAGGCCAGTGGAGGGAGCTGGAGCCATGGCCCAGCCCCTGGGGTATAAGGCTCATTGCCCTCCCAGCTCTGGCCCACCCCACATGCGATCCAGAAGCCCTTTCCCCCCTTAGCAAGACCACATTTTCCTGTCTTCTTTCCGTTCTCTCCTTCTGTATGCGTAAACAACATGTTGTCATAGCTGCTCAGTGCTTGACCTCATTCGGGTCTCTGTTCTTGCTGTGCCCTCTGCTGTGATGCTCTGGGCCAAGGCCTTTGCACTGGTGACTTCAGCTCAAATATCATCTCAGAGAGGTTTCCCTTGGAAACTCACTGTGGTTTCCATAGTTACTCTCTATCCGATCACTTTAGTTTTGTTAGTTGTGTTTGTCTTCACAGCACTTATCACCCTCAGGAATTGTCGTGTTCATTTATTTGCTTGTTTACTGTTGGCTGTCCTTCTGCTCCTAATGTAACTTTCATGATCACCAACACCCGTTTCCTGCTGCATCCTCAGTTCCCAGCGCTAGGAAGAACTCAATAAACACTTGTTGACTGAATCGAAGTTTGCTTGTTGTTTTTTAAATAGGAATGATTTTGCGAACATTTAGATACTTTTGAAAAGCCGAAGGTGTCTATTGTATTTAGTAACAAGGAACTGTTGGTGACATTTTAGGGTACTCTTGGTCCTCCAGGGTAGGAGGCACTTTGACCATGAAGGGAAGAAGAGGACAGAGCAGCAGCTGGGGTGCTCCACAACTCAGGGGATGCTGGAGCATGGTGAAGGCTGCTGGGAAGGAGACAGCAGAGTGAGTGTGGGCAGGAGGAGATGCTGAGGGAGTCAAGATCGGAGGAGGCGGGAGGGAGAATCTGGGGCCCAGGTGAGAGGACCAGGGGTCCTGCTTCTGTGGGAGAAGGGGAAGGAAGAAAGGGATGAGTAGATTCTGGTGGGTTTGCAAGGTCAGTGGCAGGAGTTTGAGGCAGCTCCTCCCTATGCCTTTGATTTTCTCTTGAAGTCAGAGGTGAAGCGATCTCTTCGTAATGGGGTTGGCGGTGGTGTCGGGGTCAGACATGAGGATGGTGGAGAGGATTCTAAAGAGAGCAGTTCATCTCAGGTTTTTGAAATATTAAAAAAACCCTTTCTCTAGAGGAATTTAATATTAATAATTAATTAACAATTGGAAGCAACTTTTGGCCACTAAGTCGTTGCCTACAACTTCATATTTACATGTAAATCCTAGTTCTAAACTTGAGTCCCATACAGTCTGGGATGGAAGATGAAAGAATAAGAGAAAGAAAGGCAGAATGTAATCTTGAGGAATAAAGAATCACAAGGAAGCTTTCACGATGGGAAGCTGCAAAAACTCTTGACAAGTCACAGCAAGAAGGCGCTGTGCTGTTAGACAGTCATTTGCTGAATGTCCATCTGGACTCTGTTCTAACACCAGAGAGATGAGGAAGGTCGGGCCTGGAAGGGTCCAAGAGCCTTCTGGACTGACTTCATACACGTGTCTCAGTCTCATTAATAATACCATTAACAGGTACTTACTAGCTCTGCTTAAACAAGATGAAGTGTTCTTAATAGATTAACATGGTTCCATTGGCCCAACAGTGAAGAGCGTACTTGTGACTTGGAGAGATTGTGCATACTCACCTTTCTTGTTTGTAATGTAGGTACACACTTGCAGGAGTGTTGGTTAAGGGTAGTGATAAAAATAACTTCTTTCTCTTAAAAATCAACTCTGTGTCCATCCTATCTTATATAGTGTTTTGTGTTTGTAAATGGCTGCCATGGCACATAACCTTGGCCTTTTTGCTATTATGCTGCAATCTAGAAATTTCCAAATTGAGCTCGGTAGAGCCCTGGGGTGCTTGGGATCCTGTGCTATGAGATGAGAAGGAGGTGGACCCAATGTAGCTCCAATCTGCATCCCCACATCAACTAAGACAGATTTGGAGAGTCTGTGTTGACTTCTAATTTTATATAGATGAAGGGGTGCCTTAGGATAAAATAGTCTGACAATTTTCACTGTCATGACTGAAAACAAATACTGATAAAATAATTATGCTAGTGATTTTCTATATGACTTATAAATCAAAGAGTGTACTATTTGGCATTACATCATGGGTTTGAGCTTAGTTGACTGATATTTCAGTCACAGCTTATTTCCTAGGCAACAGTTCACCCACGACCATGTTGGGTGTTTTGACTATTGATCAGCTGGCTACGTTTATCCAAAGTACGAATGAGCAAAAGTACTAGATTAGCAAAGAGTCATGATAATAATACCTGTATTTTACTTTTAAGCAAATTTATGTGAAAGTATTATATTCAACATATACTAAAAATCCATTTCAGTTGCGTAAACTACGTTAACTAAATAGACTACACTAATAATACATAAAATAGGTTTGCGGAGAACGGAGAAAATGGGAAGTCATAGTGTAAGGGTGGCCTTCATAGCAAATCAAATGTCTATCAGATTAGAATCATTTGGTTCCAAAAGATCCTTGAACAATAGCACTAAGTTCTAAAATAGTGTTCAATCTAAGTACCAAAGTCATAGTCACATTGGATTTTGAAGCACATTGACTTTCCCAACAGTCTGTTCATAAGCTCAGGCCGGAGGCTGTGGGGCGCAGGGGTAGCATCTGGAGGGGCTGGTGCACTTCTCTCTAGACCCCAAAGGCTGTACGTATTTTGTAGAGAGAAAAGTAGGTAATCTCAAGTAATTAGGGTCTAGAAAGAAGGTGCTTTTACAGCAAAAAGGTCTAGGTTTCTAAGGTTTCCTTTCGTTAGGAGTGTAAGCTGACCAGGAGGAAAGGTTGGGAGTGTCTGGGTCCACGTTTGCAAAGGTGGTGACGCCAGCTGGAAGTCTGTCATGTGTTGATTCATGACGGATATTCCTGATAAAGACAGGACTTTTTTTGCATCAGCACCAGCCAAACCAGCCCCCCTGCAGAGGTGAGAGATATTGGGCCCTTCTTTGTTAATGAGACCTCAGGGGCCAAAATTAGAGGCAGATATAGTAACAGATACTGAAAATGGACCCTGTTCCCAGGTGGTGGTCCACACACAGCCCTCTGTTGACCTCCGGAAAAATCTGTTTGATTAATGCTGAAGTGGAGCTGTCCCTATCATGACCGCCATCGAGGAGGGTTGGGTGGTCAGTCTTCAGTGGGTGTGAGACTCGGTAGACATTCTGGCAACTTTCCATCAAAGAAATTATCTTTGCATGAAGACCAGAGGGTTCATTTTTCCTGTCATTTCATAGGTTACCCAGGTGGCCGCCCACTGGCAGCTAATTCAGCCGTAGGCACGTCTCTTCCAGAGGATAAAGGTGAAGGGCACAGTGAGTGCAGACCCCCAGAACCCACAGGGAGTGTCCCATGGGAGCCGCATGGCTTTCAGGACCTCTTATGATAAGAGTTACTTAGTGATCTTCCTGGGTTTGTTTCTCTTTCTGAGATCTCTAAGTATACCAAGCTCCAGGTTGGTTATTTGCAATTCCTGTCTCAGGAAAGAAATCCTAATGCATCAAAAAGAAAAGGACTGGTGTCATAGGCTTCCTTTCCCCCCAAATGGTGATCCAACAGATTGCTACATAATCTATTTCCACCATATTCACCCTCTCTTTCTTGAGTTCTCTGTAAATCTCCCCTTCTGCAGCTGACGGCTTCTCTTCTTTCTCTCTGGCTTATGAGCTTTCTGAGTCAGACCCTGGACAGATTCTTAGTTTTCTGCTGATAGAGATCATTAAGGATCGCTACTGCCAGCTGCAAGATTTTGCATTTAGTTTTCAACTAGAGCTTTGGCTACAAGCAGTGAAAGAAAAGAGAATAATTTTCCAACTTTTGTGTCCCAGCTGATATCTTGCCGACACCTGATTATCTGGCCTGGAATGTAGATGGTCTCTGTTTGCCTCAACTCTTGGTATTGCGGAGTTTGGTGCCGTCTGATATCCCTGACTCTGGACCTTCTTACTGCGGCAATCTGCCAATTACTTCTTATTTTGAACATGGCCCTGTTTATCTTCTTCCCTCTGCCTTTTCTCCTCTGATGCGAAGATGCAGAGCACATTTATTCAGAACTTCAACTTCACTGTTTTCCTCAGCCTCAGCTTCTTTCTGAGACGGGAGGTCTTCCGGGATCTGCCTGCTGATCTCAGTAGTGGGGCTGGGAGGGCGGAGCCAGACAGGGGGGTGGGGAGACCCAGCCTTCAGCAGCTCCGTCTCCCCCAACGGCTATGCCTTCCGCCCCGCCAGCTCGTGTCTTCCTTCCAGTTTCCATCTCATTTCTCATTCATCTCCCTCTTTTCCTACAACTTAAATTCACAAAAAGCTTTGGTTTTTATTTTATTTATTTTTAGCTTTTTTAAGTAATAGGTTCCACACTTAATGTGGAGCTCAAACTCCCAACCCTGAGATTGAGTCATGTGCTCTACTGACTGAGCCAGTCAGCCACCCCCAAAGACCTTGGTTTTTAGATTTCTTTTTTTAAAATATTATTTTACTTTATTTTATTATCTATAAAATTTTTAATGCTTATTTATTTTTGAGAGAGAGGGGGGAGGGAGAAAGAGAGAAGGAACAGAGCACCCAAAATGGGCTCTGTTCTGAGAGCAGAGAGCCAGACATGGGGCTTAAGCTCATGAACTGTGAGATCATGACCTGAGCCGGTCTGATGCTTACCCGACTGAGCCACCCAGGTGTCGCAGTTATTTGTTTATTTTAATGTTTATTTTATTTTTGAGAGAGAGAGAGAAGAACGAATGGGCGAGGGGCAGAAAGGAGGATAGACCTTCTGATGTGGGCTCTGCACTGACAGCAGAGAGCCCAGCTCGGGGCTCGAACTCACCAACCATGAAATTATCATTGAGCTGAAATCAAGAGTTGGTTACTCAACAGACCGAGCCACGCAGGCGCCCTTGGTTTTTAGATTTCTAGCAGAGCTGCCCACAACTATCATACCCTCTAGGCTTGCTCTGGGTCTCACACTGCCTTCCCTGGCCTCCCCAGGTCTGGTTCCCAGCTGCTGAGATTCTGCCCAAGCCGGCAGCACTTCGAGTCACACAGATCCCCACTGTCAGGTGACCAAGAATCATCCAGATGGGCTGGTGACCCACAGCCGGCTTCATTCTGGCTGCATGTCCCTCCAAGTCCAGTGCCATGGCATGAGGCCAAGCTGCCACCATGCCTTGCAAGTGCTCATCTGAGTTAGAATGGGTGCGTCACGGCTGACTCTACCTCCTTAACTTGCTTCCACCTAGTTTTACTTTGCTGGTCCTGGGATGGTCTCCAGTCTCCCAATGTCCTCAGTCACGTACTCCCACCCGGCTTCTCACGCGGTCCCCACCCCTTTCTTCTGGTGTAGGTTTCACCTCGGTGAACTCTTGGGTCCTAATAAGAATCTCTGGATTCCAGAGGAAGAGCTGGGAGCACTTAGCACCAAGTGCGTATGTGGGTGGGAGAGGAGAGAGAGAGAAGTTCTTCCCTTTTTGTGGTTTCTTTCTGCGGCTTCATGTGCCCTAGAAGAGACAGTTTCTTTCTCTTCCACTCCTTGTCTTCCCCTTGCTCAAAATCATATGCAGCTGGAGGGTGGCGGCCCCTGGCAAGGGTAAGCCTAGAGATGCCTCTCACCCCTGCAGAAGGAGCTTGGTTGGCATGTCTCCTCTCTCTTCTGACTTGCGAAATGCAAGTTGCTGTGAAATGAAGAAGCGTTAGTGCGCACCCCCCACCCCCAGCAAAGCTCCGTGTCAGCTGCTTCTTGAGGAAGCTCTGTGTTATGAACATCTTTAACCCTCTCTGCGATATGGCCAATCTGGAACAATGTTCTATAGTGACTTTCTCATACAAGGATGCCTTATGCCAACCAACCTGTTTAACTCAGGACATTATTTACACAAGAAAAACAATCAGGGTGTGTGTGTGTGTGTGTGTGTGTGTGTGTGTGTGTGTGTTTCTTGCTGGATATAGTACTCATTTTGTCTTAAAATCTGAGTCCCCATTTAGAATTTTTAGAAGACTGCTTGGACTTTGCTCTCCACCCATGTTTTTGGGAGCCCTCCTCTTTCGGGACCCTGGAGCAGTAAGCACTTTCGTACTTGTATCCAAGAGATCGAAATAAAAATGTGTGCCTTCAAGTCCAGGGATAAGTGTGCTCATCACAAGTGTCCCTGGCCAACAAGGTCAATATTTGCCGACTGAATAAATAATGAAAATACATTGAAAAAAATCATTTAGAGTTTTATTGAGTATTTAAGTAAAGTCTTAGAAAAGAGATCACCAAGATTTCAAGTTGAGCATGAGAGCCCAAGCTCACTCAACTAACTAGTCCAGAGGATAACTGAATGCCCCTAAGTATACACTACCATTTCCTCCATCCATCTGGGACTGGAGACCGGGGCTCACAAGGAGCACCGAGCATGCCCGGTGTTGGCAAGTGCTTGTTTATTGGTTGACAGTCTCATGGCGGAAGGGTGTGGGCATGGGTCTGGGCCAAATCATCTTTCCTCTGCCCTGAGCAATATTCTATGCGTATTCCTACAATTAATATTTATAAAGTAAGATTTCATATGAATATGTAAACCTCTCAGTATAATCCGATTTAATATGTATCTTGATTTTAAAAGATTATCTCAATTTCTTGATATTTCTTACTGCATGGTTTACACCTTGGCTATTTTGCAAAATTTTAGTACCTTCACGTAAGAGCAACTATAGTGAGTTAGTACATTTCCCAGTTGTTGGTGTTGAAAGTAGTGGCTCCAAGAAAGTTTCAGGAAAATGAGCGAGAACACCGGATTCTGGAAAGGGCATTTACATGCATGAAAGAGACTGAGCTGGAACATGGCTTTGTGCCTCACCAGCCATATGACTTTGGACAAGTCATTGAAGCCAACGATCCCTTCTCAGGGCTGTCTTGCAGACAGAAGGAGATAAAACTTTGGGGTCTAAAAGATTCAGCACACTCACATGGAAATAAGCTTAAAGAAGGAGTGGTATAAAGGGCGCTAGTTGACGGAGGTCAGCTTCCCCATTTCTAGTCACCTAGACCTCCAGGAGCCTGGGTGCTGTGATCAGATAGAGTCTGGGTGGTCTGTTGATGGATATAGGCCAATACTTCGAGGCACTTTGGACTGGGAAAAGGATGTGTGGTCCCATGCTCTGGACAGAGAACCTTGAGTGCATTACCTGTTCCCCCTGGCTGAACAAACCCTGAAGTGGGACAGCCTTGAGGAGCATGAGCTATTCAGCAAACCAAAACACTTTGTCTCACCAAGTGGGGTTTATAGTCTTAGTGTAGGATGGTAGGATTGTGGCGCCAAAGGGCTCTGGGCAAAGGAAGGGGAGTTCAGGAATTATGGGACAGAGGAGGCAGGAAAGAAACTCCTAAAGGAATAAAATGGATGGAGAGAGAGAGACTTTGGAAAGAGAATACGGTAGACTTGATGGCAAAATTGAAGTATTACCAAATGCATTGTGAGGTAGTCAGCTTCGGTACTTCTTGAAATCTTCAATTATTTTTTGAGTAGGATTTTTTTCGGGAGGGATTCATTAACATGTTGAGCCTGCATTTTTTAAAATGTTTATTATTTTTGAGAGAGATAGAGAGAGAGAGAAAGCAAAGTTGGGGAGGAGAGAGAGAGGGAGACACAGAATCTGAAGCAGGCTCCAGGCTCTGAGCTAGCTGTCAGCACAGAGCCCGACACGGGGCTCGAACCCATGAACGATGGGATCATGGCCTGAGCCGAAGTCGGACACTTAACCAACTGAGCCATCCAGGCGCCCCGGTTGAGCATGAATTTAAGGAGGACTTGGATTAGACTCCACCCTAAATTGCTAGGTCACATTTGGTTTTTCGACATCAGTGTACTACCTACTCAAAGATGCTGTTCCCCACTCCATCTGGTTGTTACAGTGGCATTAGGTATGGGCGGTGGAATCTTCGGCTTAATGGCAGGGTGTGGGACATCAGGTGTTACACCCAAGAACTTTCTAGCAGAGGAAAAATGGAGAGAAACAGGAAGGGAAAAGAAAGGCATACTAAATAGCTAGCATTTAGAATGCACCCATTACAGACAGAGAATTATACCAGACACATTAGGAAAGCCACTTTAAAAATTCAGGCCATGTGGGTCCAGACATGATGTGACTGGAGGGTGGGTAGAAGTGACTTGGGACCTAGGAGATCCAAGTTCTGTCTCCATATCTGTCACTACCCAGCTATGTTGCTCGAAGCACCTCAGTCTGTGGTCTTTGATTAACTCATCTGTACAAAGAAAGGGTTGAGTTCAAGTTCCTTTAAGTAATTCTCCAGTTCTGAAATTCTGTGATTTAAATGAACTATATTGGAGCACCTAGGTGGCTCAGTCGGTTAAGCATCTAACTCTTGATTACCGCTCAGGTCATAATCTCACAGTGCATGAGCTCGAGCCCCATGTTGGGCTCTGCACTGACAGTGCAGATTCTGCTTGGGATTCTCTCTCTCCCTCTCTCTAACCTTCCCCCACTCTGTCTCTCAAAATAAATGAACATTTAAAAACATAAATGGACTATGTGGCCTTTAGTTTGAATAAAGAGAGCGTAGATAGACATGAGGAAATGCAAATTCACGGTGCGTGCGGCAGGAGTGGGCACATGTCGAGGTGCTATCAGAGTTCACCCACTGCTGGTCAGTGCTCTCACCTGGTCACTTTTCTGGCTGCCTCCGTGTCCCATCTCTCACAGCAGTTGGGTTACATCTATCCTCTCCACACACCTTCCTACCACTCTGGCACCTCCAGTCAGTTAACAAACCACCTCTTAAGGCATTTGATTAAGCGTCCGATTTCAGCTCAGGTCATGATCTCATGTTCGTGAGTTCAAGCCCCACATCAGGCTCTGTGCTGACAGCTCAGAGCCTGGAGCCTGCTTCTGATTCTGTGTCTCCCTCTCTCTCTGCCCCGCCCCCGCTTGTGCTCTGTTTCTCTCTCTCTCTCTCAAATATAAACATTAAAAAAATATTTTTTAAGTAGAAAAATGAGCTCTGACTAGAACCTCTTAAATTGTGTGTCTCTCTCTCTTCCTCAGAAAGCTTCCTCTCCGAACTCTCAGATGGAAGGGACCAGAAGAAAGAGGGCGTAGCTTCAAAGTATGGAAAGAGTGCTCTTTCTCTCTTTGTCTGTTTGTTCTCTGTTTGACCCAATCATGTGCCCAGAGGGTGTGGGGTTCTAAGATTTGCCCAGCTTCAGGCCCCTACCCTACCTGGTCCAGGAGCAGTACCTGTTTCTGAAGAAGGTGGGGGAGGCCGAGGGAGGCCGCGCGGACACAACCTCTGTGAGGATAACAGGAGTTCTAGTGTGACATGATTCTTTCCCCCCAGCAGCCTGGTGAAGACGTCATCCTGCCGTCCTCTGACTCCAGGAGGACACATGTTGTCAGCCTCCCTGTCCGTCCATTGTGAGTATCTGCCCTTTGATTAAGATGTTTCTCTTTGTCTTTCATTTTCTGCAGTTTCACTATGATGTCATTAAATATGGATTTATTTTGCTTTATTTTCTCAGGACTCAAGTTTCTTCAATTTGAGGATATATATCTTCTTTTAGTGATACACACACAAAAAGAGAGAGAGAGAGACAGACGGATTGCTGTATAACCATCCTAATGACAAAAAATTAAAAACGATCAAGTGTTGGCAAAGATTTGGGGAAAATTCTGATAAGCCATTGACGAAAATTTATGAGCTATTGTGGTGCCTCTGGGATGCAGTCTGGGAATGCTAGCAAAACAGGACATTGTATAACTCATGATCAAGCAATTATTTTTAAAAACCAATTACAATTTTAGGTACCGATCCTAGAGAAAACTTGCCTTTATAGGAAAAAGAGGCACATGTACATCTGTGCAGCGAAGTATTGTTTGCCATTGGAAACAGAGAGAGAGAGAGAGAAAGGGAAATTAACAAAAATGTCTACTAATAGGAGAATGAGTAAATCAACAATGGTTTGTTCATAAATAAAATCTTGAACAGCAGTTAAAACAAGTGAATCATATATACCTACACCAGGTAAACAAATTTGGAAGACAAATGAGGAATAGAAAAAGCAAATTGTAGCTGTAAGTGCAATCTGATGCCCTCTGCGTACATTTTAACCACCCACGATTCCTATACTTCCACGAGAAGCAGAAAACATGAACTCTCCAACGCTCTCTATAACGGAATAGAATTCTTAAAAAATGGCAACAGGATGAAAGCCTATCCAAGAAATATCTATCCCCCTGGAAGTCAAAAGGAAGATTTGAAATGATTTCTGGTTTGAAGAAACCACAGAAATTAAATAATCAGACATTAAAAGCTGTATAGAAGCGGCATAACAGTACTAGCTAGACACAACCGTGTGTGGAGGGATGAGTGGGGGACTTGTGATCAGCCTGGGGGCTCCAAGGCCACGGGTCTCAGAAAACAGAACCTTTTCTCTGAGTCCATTTTGGACCTGGGTGGTGCTGTGGCTTCAGCAGGTGCTGCCGAGGGGACGAAGGGACAGATTCAGAGTCCACCTCCCCTCCCCACCTTCCCGGAGTAATAGGTAGGAAAGCACAGTAGAAGAAAATGGAATGTTGTAGAATGTGGAGGGATGTAAAATGGGCAGCATTAGGAGAGGGAAGCTCGGCGCACAGGAGAGTGAGGGCATCCAGAGAGTCTTGTGCTGGGGGCTGGATGGCCAAGCGCAGGCAGGTGCCTGCAGCTCCACCAAGGCCGTGGCTCTGTGTCCTTGAGCGAGCACAGCCCGACCCAGCCACGTTTTAAAAGGCAAGCGGGAATATGGGGCAAGGCCAGAGGAAGTCTGCTCAGGGTGTGGGCTGGGGGCGAGGGAAGCCAGCGCGCAGGGAGGAAGAAGGCTAGACCCTGATGAGATGCAGCTCAGAAGCCCATACCTCCGCAAAGAGGGATCAGGCCACGTACTGTCCCACGGCAGCTGGAAGGTGAGGCCACAACGCCCTGGCGTCCTCACTGGAGGAGGCCACTTCTCTGGGCAAATGGCAATAATAAGGCAGGGGAATTCAACTACCCAGAGTCTTCAGGTACAAATGTTTCTCCTGTCTAAACTCAGGTGCTAAACGAACAACAAAATGAGAACCTCTACTAAGAACACTTTTCAACGAGCTATGCAAGGCCATTGCACCCCTGGAATGACACCAAGGGGTGCCATGACAGACCAGTAGGAAGAACCAGTGAGTGGGCCAGTCCCACTCAGATCCAATAAGGAAACTTAATATTCCCTTGGCCCATTTTAGATTTTGGCAAAGCCAGACCTCCCACTAAGAGCCAGTTTGGCTCTTTCTTCCATATGATCCAGAAGATATAGTTATTACAGAATATGAAATTGGGGCGCCTGGGTGGCTCAGGCGGTTAAGCGTCTGACTTCGGCTCGGGTCATGATCTCACGGTTTGTGAGTTCGAACCCCGTGTCAGGCTCTGTGCTGTCAGTGTGGAGCCTGCTTCGGACCGTCTGTCCCCCTCTCTTCCTGCCCTTCCCCTGCTGGTTCTCTCACTTTCTCTCAAAATAAGTAAATTAAACAAATAAACTTAAATGCAAAATTTGGAAGCTAAGAGCATGGTGTGTATTAATTCATGTAAACTTTGGATATTAGCACAGAAATGTTAATAACTAGAAATTACCGAACTCTCTGTGTTTGTCTGTTGTGGAAATAAACCCCCTGGGGATGATCAAAAATATCTGGAAATTACTTGAAACCGGTGGGTAACTAAATGGGTATCACAACTAAAATGTGCTATAATCCGATTGTATTTTTTTTTGTTTTCTGGGGGTTGGTTCCAGCAAACACTCCGCGGTGAATATTGGAAAAATGACATAAAGCCCCAAAAGCCATTGTGTGTAAACTTCTTGAGTGGGGGATTTTGGACCCTAACATTTGGTATATTAACGCTGATAATTCTGTATATTTATTGATTTTATGTTGACATTTTGACTGGTTTGGGGAAAACTGGACTGTCCCAAAGGTGAACCCAGAGTTGTGCTGGTAGATGTTTAACAGCCGGCCCTTTGGGGGGAAAGGCCTGATTTAAAGCGTTTGCCGATTTCCGCAGCGGAAGTACTTCCGCCCAGCCGACTGCAGCCATGAGCGTGACGTCGCTGAGTGCGGGATCAGGAGAGAGCGTCCCGCCGACCCCGGAAGTCGGCAGAGGCCACTGTGTGTACCCGTGGGCGTGTGTGAAACTGCAGGTTTTTTTTTTTTTTTTTTACTAAAACTTCTGCCCCATAAATATACAAAGGCACTCGTGAAAAAATATAGAAAGGGAAAATAAAATAAATTCATATTGGGAGCTCAAATGGTGATAATTGACAATGAATTTCTTTTTAACTTGGAGAGTGGTATTTGTGTATATTCCTCATTTTATTATTATCTTTTATAATTCGAACAAGGATTCGATGTATCACCCTGAGTGTTCTGAACTCTTAGTTTCATCAGTTTTCTCCTAGACAAAGGCTGGGGCTTCTTCCCTACCAGATGTTTGTGTGAAGTCAATACTGGCCAAAGAGTCAGTGGCGTCTGTTCACTGTGAAGCCGTCTCCGCATGGTTGAGCTGAGGATCAAGACAGGAGAAATGATATGGAGCCTTCTGAATGGTTTGGTGTGATAGTACAGTGGGTTTTTAAAAAATTATTAATGAGGGGCTCCTGGGTGGCTCAGTATGTTAAGCATCCAACTTCAGCTAGGTCATGATCTCGCGTTTCATGAGTTCAAGCCCCGCATCAGGCTCTGTGCTGACAGCTCAGAGCCTGGAGCCTGCTTCGGATTCTGTGTCTCCCTCTCTCTCTGCCCCTCCTCCACTGACTCACACAAGCACACATGCTCTCTCTCTCAAAAATAAGTAAACATTAAAATTTTTAAAAATATATTAAATTAATAGTAAAGTAAACGAGGAAAATTGTTGTTGAACAATGAAAATGGATTACAAAAGCTCTTCTATAAGAGTAAGGCAAGAAGAACTCATTAATATAGAGTTGAATGGGAAATCTCACTAAGACTTAAGAGCATTTTTTACAGGAGGCTTTATCTCCTCCGCCCCTCCAGGGACTCATGCTGTTGGACACTTTTCCTTTCATCCTGGCACATCCCAGCCAGAATGTTGAAGTGGTGTCTGTGGCTTCTAAAGCGATTCTCCAGTGCAAAAAAACAAAAGTCCTTGGAAGATAGTTGTTTTCGTATTTCTGGGCAGGGGAAAAACTTCAGGATTAGTTTGTGAATCCTAGATGTTGAAAGAAAACAAGATTGCCTCAGGGTATCGGAGAGCCATAATGTCCATAATGAGGTTAAAAAAAAAGATAAAACAGAATTGTCTGAAAAACATGCCTGGTCTCTGAAATTGTTTACTTAAAAAGCTGTGTATTGATGACTGCAACTTGTGTGAGCGTGTACTTAAAACCAATAGTTTGAAAATGCCAGGTGGGGGTTTTCTCTACGAAGAGGTGGACTGGAAGCAGGACGCAGTCAGAAGGCGTATTGCAGGACGTTATCGGTATTCCAAAGATCCCTGGAAAATGTGGTTTGTCTGATTAGCAAAGGATGCCAGCAGATTGGAGAGAACCAGGATTTCTGGCTCTTCCAGGATGACTGTTAAGAGTCCTTTGCCTTCTCTTTCCAGTAGTGAGTCACGCTCTTCCCTAAGCATCTCGAGCAATGACTGCACAGTGGGTGGAGTCCTCTGCTGAGAGCCACACTAAGTTGTATTGGATAGCCCCCCGTGCGCACTGTTGCAAATTATGTCATGTTGCCCAGGCCATTTATCCAACAATGACTCTGTGCATAGGCAGGGGCTCTCCATTCTATTTCTGTATCATTTTTATTACCGTGTAGCTATGTGCCTCAGACAGTAAATCAGAGCCAGCTTCTCTACCTGCAGCGGTCCTGACCAAGCCTCACCACAAGGGGAGAAAATCCTACAGATATCACAAAATGTGAAATGGACACCGATGGACAAAAAATTTTGAGTGGGCAATATCAAACTTAAAAAAAAGCATTTGGTAAGAATGTATCGAAGTATTTAAAAAGGAAAATGATAAATTAAAGGGAAAATATGCCATAAAAATGTAAATTTTAACTGAGCCTTTCTTTCTAAGGAGATTTTAAAATTAAGGAAAGAAACGAAATATATGAAGGAGCAGAAAGTAGAATGATAAAGAGTAAATTTGGTCGTAAATATATGAGGGAAAACTTGCTTGCATTGAAAACAACCAAAAGCCCCAAAATCAAGTGGAAAACGGGTCAACATAATGCCAGTTGGTGTCTGTAGGAATTATAGGTCTGATGAAACAAGTGAGGAAAAGGCCGATTTAACACCAGCTGACGCCTCCGATAACATCCCGTTCTTTGCAAAGTCTGTATCTTAGTCTTGTGCTGTGGTTTATGCAAAATTGGAATGGGACCATCTAACAACAGACTTACCCTCAGCAAAGGAGGCACAGTTGCCCAACGTAAGCAAGGAGGCCGTCACACCAGTTGCCCCACAGGAGCTGGTAGTGGAGGTAACCTTCGGGCAAGAAGTCAGCAGCGCTGTGGGACAGTCTGAGGGGCGTGGGGTGGAAGCACTCGTGGGAAACACAGTGGGATTATGGAAGAACACGGGGAAAGGGTTTTGGCTTTGGTAGAACACACAAGTCCAAAGGCAGGGGCTGTGAGCCCACGGTCAGGGTCAATTCCTTGGGATTGGCAGGTTCTCCTTGCGGAGACTTCTCTGCTATGGAGGTCACAGTGAGGGTTACAGTCAGCTGGGACTCGCAGTAACGGGGAAAGCGTGCTGCTCTAACCAAACTGTCCTTGCTCCTGTCATCTCCGAGGGACCAGTGGGGCCCCTGGCGAGAGGACAAAAAGGGAGGCTGTTAACGTATGAACACCCTCCTTTACTGGCTCTTTAAATAACTGGACAGCACTTGTGGCAATCTGAGGAATATTGCTCTGGCCAGCACTGAACAGCTACTGCAGGGATGCATGTGAAAAAAAATTCCAGAAGGCTCTTTCTCTAGGCTTTTCCATGAGCAGGAGATCCAGGGACTTTGCAGAGGGTGAACAGAAACCTGAAGAGAAGAAAAGGCCAACTTTAATGGTGATTGTTGAGGGAGGCAGGTTGCCGGCCCCGCTGGGCACACTCAGAAAACTTAGGGCGATTTTCAAGAGTTCAAATTCTTTGCTTCACAAGTTGGGGACTTGAAGTTGTTTTTGGAACGGAAATATAAATGTTGTCTCCTTTCTGCAGTCATAGGCTGGTGAGTCCATAGTCCAAATAGTGTTCTTTTTTCTTTGTAAAATTTTTATGTTTATTTATTTTTGAAAGAGAGAGACACAGAACACAAGTTGGGGAGGGGAAGAGAGAGAGGGAGACACAGACTCTGAAGCACCTCCAGGCTCTGAGCTGTCAGCACAGAGCCTGATGAGGGGCTCGAATCCACAAACCATGAGATCATAACCCGAGCCAAAGTCAGACACTTAACCGACTGAGCCACCCAGGCGCCCCTTTAGTCCAAATAATGTTCTACTTACAAGTGCCCTCACTCTTAGCCTCACTCACCTACTTCCCTTGCTTTGCTTCCTTATACTCCATGGTTTTTTATGATGTAGTTTTTGATGATGCCCCGTGGCTTCCTGGTTCTTGCCACCACCATCTGACCTGTATGTAGCCCGTCTGTGGCTTTCGCTCTAGGTCCTGGGCCGTGGCTTCTAGCTGACACTGAGAATCTGGGCCCTCTGCTTGGCTTTGCTCCTCTGACTGGACTCTAATACCCACGCGTTATGCCTCCATTCCAAGACGCAAGCGGACCAGATTGCTCATCGCGGGTCAATCTCCCTCTGTTCTCTGAAATTCCAGAAGGAATTCTGCTTGAATTAATTCTTTGCCAACATTCGTGTCACAGAGAATGGATCCTACAGCTTCTTGCAAGAGCGGGTGGAGTGTTGGAATCAGAAATGCTCCCGTGTGTGGGCATCATCTGAATCTATAAGGCCGCTGAGGTTCTAAAACAATTCCTGAGAACCACAGCCCTGTAGAATGGGTCTACAAGTCAGAGTCTTTGGTCCAACGAGCCCAATTTAACAGGCAAAACCAAAAGAAAACAAAAAGCCGAGCTCCGGAGAGGGTAAATGAATTGCCACGAGTCTCTCAGGAAAGCTCTGGGGGAAGCCACACTTTCCGGCCCAGTGTTGGAGACACTTCCTGTCACTAAGAATGCTCTAGTAAGTTACATCATTCTGGAAGTTGTGAGGACAACCTCGAGTAGGGAGGGAGGCAGGGAAAACATCTAGGAGACTGTTCTGAAGGTCCGGAAAAGAGAGGATGGGGGAACGGAGTCCAGTGTTGAGAGAGTAGACAGTCCCTCATCCATTGACTCGAAATTCCTCACCTACAAATGGCACAAAGATCCACCCACCCCATGGGTGCCATTCCCAGGGATCAGCCATCCCAAGCCGAGGTCATATTGTGTATATGGAGGTGTGAAGGTCTCCAGGTGGTTCAGGTCGGGTAGTGAGTGGGAGGCCTGGGGGAGGAAGGGAGGAGATAAGTCACTTCCGAGGAATTAGAATTTCCTCACAAAGTCTGCACCAGATGTTCATCGAGCCCAAGGACTCAGATCTTGGGAAGTTTCCAGAAGAGGATCGAGCGCAGAGTGGGACCCCTGAGAGCTCGGTACTAGAGAGAATGCAAACACAACCACGAGGGCTTCTGTCTGTGAACGGAGAGCCGGAACGCAGAGGCCATGATGGAGGCCATGATGGAGGCCGTGGGGAGACGCCGGGAGGGGCGCAAGGTCCCAGAGCAGGGCCAACGGCAGCCCTGAGAACTGCTGGGGAAACAGAAGGTTCTGAGGCTGCCCCACCGGATGGAGCACTCCCTTTTCACAGAGCCTTAAATGTACGTATACGTCAGAGCCAACGCCACACACGCTGGACATTGTCGAGTGTTTCCTCACAAATAATATTGCTTCCAAGTGTGGTTTTTAGGAAAAATGGAATCTTTCCCGTACCCGGCCCAGCCACTTGCCCATCAGCACAGACCATTTCACCACCACCACTCCCCTTTCGCTGACGTGTGTTAAAGATGTACTGAGCTATGACCTGGTAGGTATTTTGTAAGCTAATATGCTACCTTCTTGAGTCATAATTCGGCTCTTTAAACGCTATCCTATTTTAGAGGGGAGGAAAATAAGGTTCGGAGACCCACTCAGAAGTCACACAGCAGGTATGTAGAGGATCTGAGATTCTGACACACAGGCAAGCTCTACCCCCCAGCCCTCTTTTCCTGGCAAATCTCAAGGCCCTGACGCTGCCTGGGTCCCCCTCCGAGGCTGCTGGGTCTGGGGGCTCCTTCTCTCTGCTCCCACTGTTGCTGTCCCCCGCCCCATGCAAGAGGCTGCTGTCCCACATGCCGCTTGGCACTTTGGATTCAGGTGGGGGCAGCACCAAAGATCGGAGGCCCCAGCGACAGATGGGGATTCGCACTGACCCAAACCCTGGCTCTCCCCCTTTCTGGCCTTGCTCCTGATTTGTGCCAGACCCCGCATCCCCCAGGTTTGCTCATCATCTGACTCATTCATCCTAATTAAAAAAAAAAAAAAGCCATCATTCATTGATTGCTTACTATGTGCCAGACACTGAACTTCAGATGTATTTAACGTTCACACACCCCTTTGAGACACACAGCTTTGTTGCCCAGGTTCTACAGAAGAAGAAATACATCAGCCCAGCGACATTCATAGGTCACTCAGGTTCCATGTTAGGAAGGCGTGGAGCTTGGAGGCGACCCTGGCACCGCGGAGCCTGGCTTCCTTGACCCCCACACCGACCCACTGTCCCCGAGGTTCCTGATTTTGCCAACCTGCCTGACGCCAGACAGTGACCGCCGCTCTTGCAGCTCAACGACTTAGGGACAGTGTGGGCTCCTCTGGCCACAGTCCTGTGTTATCCGAACTGCTGCTGTCCTTCAGCTGGACGCCTCCTGCCCCAGAAGCTTTCTGAGGTTCCCGGCAAAGCTGTCCAATGGGCTTACCCCTCTGGAGAGTCAGCTGCTCCCTGGTGCCAGCCCAGACCTAGTCTGGGGTTGAAAACCAAGACATGCTCTGAAGCCAGGCATGCCCCGAACTGTGTTTGCTGGGTGGACATCTGTCTAGACTATTTCCTACTCATTAAAAGTCATGCCGAAATCCAAATAGAAAATGTGGGTTTATTGTGCTTTGTGTCAATCGCCCGTATTGTCTGTACTATGCTAGGCTGAAGTAACAAACACACCAACGATCGATTAGTGGATCAAAGACGATCAGAACCTGTGCCTCGGCTCAGGGGACGGTGCTGGGCAGGTGCGTGGACTGGCTGGACGCCTTTCCTGCAAGCAGTCACCTGAGGTCCTAGCATAACGGAATCTCTGCCATCCTCCACACAGGGACTCTCATATCCCTATTGTTGTGTCCTTCTCTGTCAAGAAGGAGGAAAGGGGCAGGAGGAACACACAAGGAAGAGGTTCATGGCGCAGTCTGGAGGTAGCATGTATCACGTGTGTTCACCTCCTATTGGCTAAAGTTCAGACAGAAGTGTCCAGCTGCGGAGGAGGCCGGGACTGCTGAGGAGCTGTGTGCCCAAGAAGAAAACCCGATTCTGATGAACAGTGAACTGCTCTCGCCACGTTCCACTGCTGAGGAGTCACCGTTGGTGACAGCCAGGCTTTACCTTTCTTCTTCAGTTTGCTTCTCTGAGTTTTCCAGGACTCGACTTTTACATATCTATAGTTTTCTACTTTATCGAGTGTGTTTGTTCTTTAAGTCTGTGGAGGGTGGCAGGAAAGAGATTAAGCACATGAGTGATAGTACAAAGAATGTACAACAAAGTGTAAGATGATGCCTGATTCTTCATCCACAGGTGGAAAGGAAGATGGGGAGATCGAGGGCTGTTGGTTTTTTTTTTTAATGTTTATTTTTGAGAGATACAGACAAAGAGTGAGTGGGGAAAGGGCAGAGAGAGAGAGAGAGAGAGAGAGAGAGAGAGAGTGAGAGGGATACAGACACAGAATCTGAAGCAGGTGCCAGGCTCTGAGCTGTCAGCAGAGCCCGATGTGGGGCTCGAACTCAGGAATGGTGAGATCATGACCAAGGCTGAAGATGGACGTGTAACCAACTGAGC
The DNA here is from genome assembly GCA_004023845.1 of Helogale parvula. Taxonomy (NCBI): domain Eukaryota; kingdom Metazoa; phylum Chordata; class Mammalia; order Carnivora; family Herpestidae; genus Helogale; species Helogale parvula. Next base: position 91,401 of record PJEM01003861.1, on the reverse strand, counting down.
CACTCAGGTGCCCTGTGTTGGGTTCTGAAGAAAGGGCTACATTTGGGGACCATGTGTTGGATTGTACAGCAGTTAGGTTGCACCCTGGACCTTGTTGACTTCTATATCGAAATCTCTATAATTGTAATCTGGGTCACCTGATACCCTTCATGAGACTAGGCATATGACAGATGTAGATGACTGAGGAAGGCAGACATCCATGTTCACCCGGAATTGTAGTTACGGATATTTTTCACAAAGACAGAACAGATAAAAACCACTATGTTTATAAACATTTCAAATAATAGAAGGCACAAGGTCTTTCTCATTTACCTTGAAATGTTATTCTTCACTAATTAAATATGTCATTCTACCTTCAGACTTCAATAAAGAATTCTTGACTTGGGGGTGCCTGGGTGGCTCAGTCGGTTGAAAACCCAACTTTGGCTCAGGTCATGATCTTGCCGTTTGTGAGTTCGTGGCTCTGCACTATTAGTGATTCTCTCCCCCCTGCTCCTCTTGCCTGTGCACTCTCTCTCAAGGATAAATAAACTTGTTTTAAAAATGTTTTTTAATTTATTTTTGAGAGACAGAGAGAGACAGCACAACCAGGGGAGGGGCAGAGAAAGAAGGAGACACAGAATCTGAGGCAGTCTCCAGGCTCTGAGCTAGCTGTCAGCACAGAGCCCGATGCGGGACTCAAACCCACAAACTGTGAGATCATGACCTGGGCTGAAGCCAGACGCTTAACCGACTGAGCCACCCAGGCGCCCAAGGATAAATAAACTTTAAAAATTAAAAAAAGGAAAATGAGATTTCTTGGCTTGAATTTTGTTAAAAGACTTGCCAAATCGATGAATGGAAATTCATATATTGGACTAATATATCACATTGAAAAAAGATTTAAAGCTTTGTTTGTTGTTACTGAATAATCTCCAAGACACCTGAATGAAGCAAGCGAGGTCCGGGGACGCTGAAGAACAAGTTGTGGCTGATAGTCATCGCAAGGCCTGCCCGATCTCAGATGAAGGGTAACGGGAAGCCTGGAAAATGGGGGTCATTTTTGCCCCGTTCCCCAAGAGAGAGTGCAATCTTTTGTTTGTTTTGTTTTGAGAGAAAGCCTGCTCTTATATGAGAGCCACATAACTGGGTTTCTCAGGAACTTCTGGGAAAGAAAAAAGTTAAAATAAATCTCTTTAAGGAAAAACTTACCTGAATTCAACTATGAACTTGTCCATGGGAGACAGTAATCTCCTCTGTGTATTACAAGTGAGTGACCGATGGGGGGAACATAGCAAATACCATCTAAGCAAATAAAAAAGACAAGTACAATCTAAATTTCAGGAAATTAGGGCTGAGAAGGCATTTGAAATAAGCACAGAAGCTGCTTAAGAGAAGCAAGTAGGGAGATGCCTGGGCGGCTCCGTTGGTTGAGCGTCCGGCTTCAGCTCGGTCATGATCCGTCACGATCTCACGGTTGGTGAGTTTGAGCCCTGCATCAGGCTGCTTGGGATTCTCTCTCTCCCTCTCTCTCTGTCCCTCACTCCCTCTCAGAATAAATAAGCTTTTTTTTTTAAAAAGAGAGAAGTGAGTAGAAAGGTGGCCCTTTCGTCTTGGATTTCAACGCCGTACTTCCTGTTGATTAGGGCACGCACTGAGCCGGAACAAAGGCATTTCTTGCAGGTGTCAGGAGCTGAAGGATCTGGAAGTGAGGCTGGGGACTCAGTGGAGAGGAATCTCCATTCAGGGCTTGGGGACCTACAGGGAGAGGAAAGGTAGTGAACGTGCGTGGTGGAAGCTCACACAAGCCGAGGGCTAAATGTTTTATTATTAGACAATATGTGATCTTTCATTCTAACCAACATCAGCAAAGAAAATGTATGATGGAAAGCAAGCAGAAACAAGTCTCAGAAAACACCAAACAAACAAAAAATATGAAACCAAGAAAACCCACCCTGAAACCGAAACAGCAAAAACACACGCTTCCCAAAACACACAGGAAAATCCAACTAATCGATGCTGAGAATAATAAAAAGTAGTTGACCAAGAATCGTGGAAAGATACAATAATTTTAAAAATCAACAAAATTTATCAGATAAAAAATAGCAAAGAAACTTGCAAGGCAAAGATGAATAATTTAACCAAATATTTTGTCTTGAGTTAAAAGAAAAAAAAAAACCTTAAAAAATGTTTAAAGTTTATTTAGTTTTGAGAGAGAGAGAGAATGTGGGAGAGGCAGACACAGAATCTGAAGCTGGCTCCATGCTCTGAGCTGTCGGCACAGAACCTGATGCGGGACTCAAACTCACGAACTGTAAGATCATGACCTGAGCTTAAGTCCGATGCTTAACTGATTGAGCCACCCAGGCACCCCAAGAAAAAAAAACTTCTTAAAAAATAAATTGGCCCTATGAAGGGAGATTACTAAGCAGAAATATCCAAAACCCAAGGGAAGAGATACAATGTGAGCTGTCCGACAGAAAAAGAAGAAAATTAAAAGTAACAACTCTGTACAAAGCAACCTTGGGAGCTGCTCAGGTGGAATCTGAAATTGGCCCCTGAATGCAGGGGGCAGGGAGAGAAAAGAAAGAGAAAGAGAAAGAGAAGGGGAAAGAAGGAAGAGGAAAGAGAAAGAAAGGGAGAGAAAGAAAGGGAAAGAGAAGGGTAAAGAGAAAGAGAAAGAAAGGGAAAAGGCAGGCAGAGAAAAGAGAGAAGCAGGCCGGCCACTCCAGGCCGGCAGGTGTCGGGTTTAATAAGGAAGGAAACTTACAAATGGGGCGTGTCTTGGTGGCGGCAAGAGGAATGGCGTTTTTGTAGCCCTTGCCAAACCTTAGAAGTGTATACCGAGAGAGGCCTGAGTTGGGTTTGGTCCCACAGAGCCTGCAGGTGTGGTGGAGAATTAAGAATCCCACCTTACTATTCAAAGGCTCTGTCCTTGGAGCAGCCTTCGGGAGTGGGAGATTCGAGTGGGAACTCACATTTGGGGGGGGGGGGGGCTGATGGCCCAGGTCCTGCTCCCAGGTCAGCGGGCGGTGTACCCTCCCCATGACCTTCCCCAACACACCCTCGTTTTTCTTTTAATTAGTAAATTCCATCAGTGAATATTTAGAAGTTCCAGCCAGAGTCAAAGCCGCCTCGGGCATCCCCCAGAAGGGAGGGCAAGTTCCGACCACCGTAACCCCCTCTTTCTACAAACCTTCTGAGGAAGAAGGACAAATAATAAATACTTGCAAACTGCAAACTTCAAGACAATAGAGAACATACAACATTTAGTAATAGAACAGAGCAGAGGCTGAGTAGATTGCTTATATTACTAAATGTACATAGATTCAAATCACCTATCAAGAAATATTTTCAGATTTAAGACCACAAAACAAAGTATGCAAGCAAAACATTTAAAATAGAGTGATTCACAAAAACTAAAAATAAAAGGAAGGGCCAAGGTGCACCTGAAATACGCCCCTCCTCCACTGAGAAAAGACAAGGTTACAATCTCAGTATTGTTATGCCCAGATCACAATATCATCCCCCAAAACCAGAGACCCCAGGGAGACCAAGTCACACATGCAGAAGCAAAGGGTTTTATTATGGGCTTAGGTTCGCCAGGCCTAAGCTCAGGCTCACTGACTTCACCAGCGCAGTGGATCCGTGCTGAGAGCCCCGAACAAGGGCCGAGCAGGGTTTTTATGGGTTTGCGAAGGGGGACTTACAGGAAATTGTGACACAGGTACAGTGATCCAGTCATTAGCGCTTAACATCACTGGCAGCAACTTTAACCATACACATTGTCCAGAGTGTTCGTTACTTTTGGTGAACCCAATCACAACATTTAGAGTATTAACCAATTACAGGGTGGACCCAGGACCCCCACGTAGGGTGTAACTAGCCTTAAGCAATAAGTGATTATAGCTTCTATCTCTAGGCCTGCCCTTAGGAGTGTTAAGCATTTTAGCTGGCCGCTTCTGATTGGGTGTTACTAGGGTGGTCCCTGGTTGAGCAATCTGCACCCTTTTATTGCCTAATGATTCTGAGAAACTGACACTTAGGCCTCCGAGGTCAGAGGGGAAACTTGAAGCCTGTCATGGAGTCAGTTTGGTTCAGACCTGTGTCCTTTCAGTATCAAACAAGAATATTAATTAATGCCAGAGTATTAAGTGAGACTAGTGCTTTTTGTATAATGATAGTATGCACTTAATCCAAAAGTAATGAGTATCTATTCGCAAAATAACACAAGGTTAACATTCACTAAACTGAAACTCCAGGATTTGAAAGCAAATAGCAGTATGGCAGTAGATGGCTTTAACTAACTTCTCTCAGTCTGTAACAGAGCAAGTAGGCAGAAGAAATAAGCCAGAGTATAGAAATCTTAATAACACAGTTAGTGAGGCAGACGTAGTTGACACGTATAGATGTAATTGCCAGATATTATTCCTGAAAATATAGGAGACTATGGAAGACCAAGAAACTTGTCGCTTTCCCGAAGACGTACAAATGGTCAGCAGACGCGTGAAATGATGCTCGCCATCACTCATCATCAGGGAAATGCAAACCACAACCACGATGAGAGATCATCTCACACCTGTCAGAGGTCTCTTGTCAGAAAGACAAGAGAACAGACGTGGGTGAGGACGCAGAGAGGAGGGACAGCTGTGCCCCGGTGGTGGGAACGGACACTGGTGCAGCTGCCGTGGAGGACAACATGGAGGTTCCTTAGGACGTTAAACACAGAACTGCCGTCTGACCCAGCATCCCCACCCCTGAATATGTACACAGAAGAAGCAAAATCACGGTCTCCAAGAGACCAGTTTGCCCGTGTTTACAGCGGCATTCTTCACAGTCGCCAAGATAGGAAACAACCTAGGTGTCTGTCTGTGGTGAATGTATGCAAAACTGCCACACACACACACACACACACACACACACACACAGAGGAATATTATTTAACCACAAAAACAAGGAAATCCTACCATTTGTGACAATATGGATGAACCTGGGGGCATTATGCTAAGAGAAATAAGCCACACAGACAAAGACAAATACTTTGTGGGGTCACCTACATGTGGGGGGGAGTCAAACTCAGAAACAGAGTGGGACGGTGGTGGTCAGCGGCTGGGGGGTGGGGAAGGGGGCAGACGTCAGGCAACAGATGAATAAGATGAATGACCTCTGTGGATCTAATGTACAGAATAATGACCATCATTAACACTGGTATGGTATACTTGGTATTTGCTAAGATAATTGATCTTAAACATTCTCATAAAAAGGGGGTAATTAACTATGTGAGGTAATAGATATAAATTAGCTTGATTGTGGGAATCATTTCACAGTGTATACATGTATCAATGATCACATTGACTGCTTCAAAGATACTGCATTTTATTTGTCAAGAACACCTCACTAAAACTGGAAAACAATCTTTAAGTTCCACAATGCAAAAAAAACAAAACAAAAAAAAAGAAAAAAAGAAAAGAAAAAGATCAATTATGAAACCCAGAAAGATCTTTTCCTTCTCCAATTTATTTATTATTCACAAAATGTTAACGCTTATTTATTTTTGAGGGAGAGAGAGACAGACAGACACAAAGAAAGACAGAGACAGAGCATGGGTGGGGAGGATCAGAGAGAGAGGGAGACACAGAATCCAAAGCAGGTTCTAGGCTCTAAACCGTCAGCACAGAGCCCCATGTGGGGCTTGAAATCAAAAACCACGAGATCATGACCTGAGCCGAAGTCTCACACTTAACCACCCGAGCCACCCAGGTGTCCCTCTAATTTAAAAATACCACCACAGCTTAATAAAAACTAAAATTAAGAACCGAAGGAAAGGGGTGCCTGGGTGGCTCAGCTGGTTGAGCATTAGACTCTCGGTTTCAGCTCAGGCCGTGATCCCAGGGGCATGGGACTGAGTTCTGCATCAGCTTCCATGCTGAGCACAGAGCCTGCTTCAGAACCCCTTCCCTCTGCTCCCCACCCCCAACCCTCTCTTGCTCTGTCTCTCAAATAAAATTTTAAAAATGAAGAAGTAAAAAGTAGGGTGCTAGGCTGGCCCAGTTCGTGAAGCAGATGACTCTTGATTTAGGGACTGTGAGTTGGAGCCCCACATTGGGGTAAAGCTACTGATTTTTTTTAAAGTAAAAAAAAAAAACCACCATCATATCCCTCTCAAACAATATTTGGTTAAAGAGAAAATAGAAACCAAAATTTCAGTATTTTGAGAAAACAATAAAAATACTACAAATCATAAAGGGTATAGCTAAATACCCTTAAATTCTTATTTCAAGAAAAAAAAGAATGAAAGTAAGGGAAATAAACACTCAAATGTTCAAAAGTAAAGAAGTAATACAAAGAAATGCAGAAGAAAGAAACAATGAATGTAAAGGCAGAACCGACAGAGTGGAAGAGAGAAAACCAAGTGCTTCCTGAGTGGTCCACAGAAACCTTAAATAACTTATTTAACCATGGCGGCAAGGTTTTAGCAAACTGAAGAAAAATACCAGTATAACTGATAGTGTCAAGTGAAGTCACTGCCAGTTGGCAACTTGATGGATGAGGAAGAGGACGTGCCTGGTTGACAATGTTGGTCGAATTTGTTTCGGGGCTTTGCCGATGGCGCTAAGGGCTGAGGAGGAATTCGTTAAAAATCAAGGGACCGAAACCCCTTTCTCAGAGGTACTGGGCAAAGGCCAGCTGCTCGCCTCACTCAGTTTTAATAGGTTCTGTGACTGGATGGTTTGGGGCAAATCCTAGTTTGATGTGTTACTCTGACTGGTCATGCAGTGCCCAGATTAAACCTTGTTTCCGGATGTTTTCACGAGGGAGTTTCTGGAGGAGAGGAGTCTGAACTGGTGACGCGGGAAAGCAGATGGCCCTTCCCAACGTGGGCGGACGCCATTCACTTTGTTGATCGCCCGGAAAGAGCCCGAGGCGGGGACAGAAGGCGTCTGCCCTTCTTTCCCTCTGCCTCACGCTTGCCCTCAGATGGGGATACGTGGTCTGCTCCCTCTGTTCTCAGGTCTTGGACTTGGACGGAATGACATTGCTGGCTTTCCTGGGTGTCTGCCTGGCGGCCAGCAGATCCTGGGACTTCTATCCTTCACAATCACGTGACCCAATCTTCATAATTAATTTCCTCTCATAATACATGTGCCTTATTGGTTCTGTTTCCTTGGACAGCCATGACTAATGCACTGTGAATTGTATTCTGTGTATGGGGAGAAATAGTTCCGATTAGCTTGTTAGGAAACTCTGGGGAGGATCCTACCTTTCTAAGCAGACACCTTTCTACAGTATCTCCTCAACTGATTTTACCACAGACTCCTTCTTACACATAACATCTCTTAATACTCCAAGGAGCGCATGTTGGGATGTGTTGTCTTAGAGTTTGCTCATTTTATAAGCATTGATCTGGAAGGATGCAAAATATTGCTTTTATTTTTTATTTTTTAATTGAAGTTATTTTTAATAATATGTCATTTATGGATAAAGATATAGCCTAGAGGGGCACCAAAAATATTGCTTTAAAAAATACCAGCAATATGTATTTGCTCAGTGGTCAACTTTCTATTCGTATCAGTAACAATTTATCCTAATTGTCCAACTTAACCTTTAAAAAGCTGATGTGTGAATCCCTTCCCCAGGAAGGAGGGGTCCTCTTTCTGCCAAAGTCTTTCCCAAGGAATTGATGTTTTCTGGAACGCGATGAAAATGTACTGACCCTTGCTGGTGTTTATAACCTTTGTAGCTAAAATGTGACTTAGAAGGGAAGGATTAGAACCAAAAAAAAAAAAAAAAAGCTCTTAGAAAGTAAATGTCGAAGATGTGTATCAGTCTTTAAATAAAGCTAGACGTCTACAGATTGTAAATAAAGTCATAGAAATCAAATATTAAGTCTTACAAAGACTTTCCCTTTTATAGCACAAATCGTTCTGAGATCAACTACCCAAAGCCTTCATCTCTAAGAGCACTCGGTCCAGGGGAGTCACGCAGGCCTGGGGCGCACAACTGGGAAAGGGGACAGACCCCCTTCTGCTCCCGGACCTTGGAACATGAGTGAATTTTTAAAGAGATTTTGTTTCTAAGTGATTTTGACCCCGAACATGGGGCTCGAAATGACATCCCCCAGATCAAAGTCACATGCTCTTCTGACTGAGCCAGCCAGGCACCCTCGTGGGTGATGTTTTTACATCGCAGAGCGCCTACTCAACCTTCTTGTTCTTCTGGCTCCTACACTCTCCTCCAACAGGATGCGGCCGATGACGTAGGAGGAGAAGCTGTCTGGGACACCAAGATCCGCGAGGGTGGCCCTGGTCCCAACCCGTGAACTATTTGCTTATTTCTGAAGATTATACACCAACATGATGCTACGGGTATACTTTCTACGACCTCAGGAGTTGCCTTTTCTCTCGTCAGTGGTGGGCAACTTTCAGGGGGTGTGGAGACTGTGTGGGCTCTGGGACAAAGCGGTTGAGGGACTGGCTTCAGCATCATGACTTTCATCCGTGACACCCTGGGCACATCGCTTCTGAGGCTCAGTTTCCTCATCTGTCTAATAAAGTAATATTCTATTCTCAAGAGAATGGTTGAAAAGATTACAAGAGGGGCTCCTGGGTGGCTCAGTCGGTTAAGCGTCTGGCTTCGGCTCAGGTCATGATCTCATGGTTCGTGGGGTCAACACCCGCGTCGGGCTCTGTGCTGACAGCTCAGAGCCTGGAGCCTGCTTTGGATTCTGTGCCTCCCTCTCTCTCTGACCCTCCCCTGCTTGCCAGGTTTCTCTCTCTCTCTCAAAAATAAATAAAACATTAAAAAGTTTAAAATTAATAAAAGATTACAAGTAATAAATATAAGCTGTTTATTAAAGGTCCTGACATCTGCTAGGTGCACAAAAATGATAACCAGATGATAATAATAATAATTACTTAAGTATTCATTTATTTATAGCAGGCATGTTTATGGAGCCCCCGTTCTGCACAAAGGCTTTGAGGGACAGAGATGATGAAGACGTGCTTCCTGACTTCTAGGAAGTTTCATTTTAGTTGGGGAGATACAATTTAACTGTTTTATCCAACTCCGAATCACTTTGGATCCAAATCACTTCTCTGAGGTCCTAATCACTTACTTACACAGTGATGAAGGATAGTCAGTGCCCAACAACGGAGGAAAGACGCTTATTCTAAACAGAAATTGTAACCCTAAGCTTGGGATTATTTATGTTGTGCTCTGGGCTCTTGAGCCAGACCCGCCAGAAAACAGCTCTTGGGTAGCACCTTTTGGATTAAAAATCATCAATAGCCTATGTGGTTAGAGAAATAACTGGAGATGCTGTCTTCGTGGCTCGAGGCCGCAGGAGACTCGGAGCGATGTGGTTACGATGGACACAGCAGAAAGTGAGAGGGCAGTTCCTCTGGGGGCAGGATCTGCATGTTGAGCTCGGGGTATTCGCTCTTTTTCTTGGGATTGCTGTGAGGATCTGATAAAATGTGATACTAAATGTAAAATGTAAAATGCAGTATCCCTAGAGGTGATATTACTTTTATTGAGTATATTTTGTATTACTTTATATGGTACTTTTATTATTTATTTTTTTAATGTTTATTTATTTTTGAGAAAGAGAGAGAAAAAGACAGAGCATAAGTGGGGGAGGAGCAGAGAGAGAGCGAAACAGAATTTGAAGCAGGCTCCAGCCTCCAGGCTCTGAGCTGTCAGCACAGAGCCTGACACGGGGCTCAAACTCACAAACTACGAGATCATGACCTGAACTGAAGCCGGACGCTTAACTGACTGAGCCACCAGGCGCCCCTGTTTTTATATGGTAGTTTTAACATGCAATGACCCCAGAGCTCAATTTGTTTGTGCTCTTCCTCGTCAGCGTGACTTGACACTGAATTAGTCAATACCGTCTATGGTGGTAGGAAGACTGATGCTTCAGGCAAAGTCACTGACGCTGGGAGAAGGCTCCAGACAGTTTTACATTTTTAGGTTTATAAAATCACCATGAAATCAAGTGTTTTAGAGAAACAGAACCAAGGGGTTTTGTGTGCGTGTGTGTGTGTGTGTGTGTGCATGTAAATGTCTCACACATTTATAGAGGCTGACCAGTTCCAAGGCCTGCAGCCACAGCTGGAGGCTCAGGGACCCGCTGGAGCAGGTCTTATCTGAGTCTGAAGGCCCGAGCACTGACCCTTTCAGTTTCCACCCAACTGCTCGCCAAGACCCAAGAAGAGCCAGTGTTCCAATTCGACCCAGAAGGCAGGCAAAACTGCATCTGGGCCGGAGTTGTCTCTTACTTGAGAGAGGGTCGGCCTATTTGTTCCCTTTAGGCCTTCAGGGATCGGTGGAGGCCCGTTCACATTAGGGAGGGCAAGCTCCTTTACTCAGTCTGCCATTCAAATGTTACATTCACCCCCCAACACCCATAGACACCCAAAATAATGTTTGGCCAAATACCGGCATTTGGCATTCCTTCAATCCAGTGGACACATGCAATTAAACATTATATCAAATAAGATTTGTTTTCACTTAAACTGATAGGATTTTCAGAGGTTGGAAAATTGCAGATTTTTAGAACCAGTGGATTGAAATGGGTACAGACGATCGAATTGCAAAGGCAAATAATCACTCATTAACCAACAACGATAAAAAAACGTCCTTGGTTCTGAAAGAACAGCGGTGTTTCGTTTTCCCCAGACTTTGCTGTCCAGGCAAACAGCCATCAGAGGGAGCTCTGAGCACAGAGTAGAAACAAACTATTTTCCATGAATTAATAGGGTTAACTTGGAACTCCAAGTTTCCATGTTTTTATGGAGACACAGAATCCATATTAAAAAAATACCTTGAGCTAAAACCAAGTAAGTATCTTTGTTATAACATCGTCATTTTGTATATTTGACGTTAGTGAGACCACACTTGCTTCACGGGGTAGGAGACTCAGAAGGGCGCAGAGACAAGTCTGGCTGGGGTAGAGAGGTGCTTGCTCTGAGTTCCAGCCACGTCGCGTGTGCCCACGAGCCAGGCTCGTCTCTTCTCCCTGCCCGTTTCCTCTGCTGAACAATGAACACAGAGTGTTTATGGCACATCCGAATCTGTGGATGGAATAATTCTAGGAGAATTTCAAAAATTTCTGTTTTCAAGAGACGACCTTCTTGAAAATGTGACGTTCCCGAAAGTCACATGGGTGATAGAGTCACACTCAGAGCTAGCTTCCGCCCTGCACTTCCTGAGACGTGGTGACAGTTTTGTTGGTACCGGGTGATCCCTGCCTTGAAGTGACAGCACTGAACTTTCCATGTGTTGCTAAGCCTCTCTGGAGACGTTAGGTTGGTGTTGTCAAAATGATGACAGTGTGCTTATAATTAGCATTGTCCTCATGTTATAAAGACAAATTTTCTCTTCAGCAGAGAGAGTATGCGGCGGAAAGCCTTGCTACACAAGAGGCTTCAGAGTCATAAGCCATTCTGCAAACTGAGATTCTGGTTTGACATCGTAAAAAGCAATGCGGAAGACAGATGTACTTACTACTTGCATTGTATTTCTTTCACGTCTTTCACGGCTTGGGCTAATGAGAGGAGAACAGAACCGTATTATGGGGCGGAGGCATCAGGCCAGTAAGAGCCACATGACGATAGACTGCACTGAACAAGCCACACACGACAACGAGGTGTGGGAAGCTGGTGGTGGGAAAAGAGAGCCTGGAGTCCTGCCTCCACACAGTCTGATAGAAAAGCTGAACTCACATCTGCGCCGCTGCAGGCAGAGGTCCACTCACAGAAAGTGAAAACCTTGTACGGATCTTGGTTCTGCGCCATCAGCTTAAAACAGCCTAGTAGCAGGAGCTGGCAAGATTTTCAATACATCCTCATTATTGTAGACTGCACAATTTTATTGATTGGTTCGTTAGAATAATGGATCACCGTTTAAATGAAAAATAGCAATGACTCAGCATGCTCAAAAAGGAAAATAGAATAGGCCAACCAGTAAAAAAAAAAAACCCAAATAACTTCACAAATACATTTTTCTATAATTAAACCAATACCAACGTTTGAGTTTAGCAAAATGGCATCACCCATTTTCACATGAGACTTCTAAATTTGAATGAGAGCAGTTTTGCAGTTTTGCTTTGAAACTGTTGTCCCAAGAATACAGCATGTCAAGAAGAGGATGCTAATTACATACTTGCTTTCACACCAAGCCCCTTGTTCCTTATCAAGAATGTGTGCACTCGGCGTGGCTCCGGTATTCTCTGCTCTGTGTCTTAGCCTCTCTCCTGCTTCTGCTCCATCCTAGAACCTGGCTAGATGGAAGGAAAGCAGAAAACGCGGGGGCAGCAGGAAAGTCCTTCTAAGTGGTCACTCACTCCATTTACAGATCCCTGGGAATGGACCGTGCGGTGCTAACTCGGCATTCTGGTATTTTCTGCTCAGGCACATGATTCTGCAGAAGACAGCTGATGGAGTTTTGCTGGCAAATATAGCTTCGAGCTCCTTTTGCTGGCTTGGCCCTAACTCAACAAAGTCTCGACTCACAAAAAGATGCTAAGAGAGAGAATATGCAGGAAGGTGTTAAGCAAACCTTGGAATTAGAGAGAGAGCATTGCATACTGCATTCGTAAGTGCGGTCAGGTTGGGGACTAAACGGGAAAGAGCACGTGGAGGGCCACAGTTGACTGGGACTTTCCATATGGAGTGTCATTTACATTTTAGGAGAAGGGTCTTTGCTCTCTTTCAGTGCCTGTATTCTTTCTCATTCTTCTTGGTGTTGAGAACTTTTATATTGAACTTTTGCTAAGAGAGGCCATCAGTTTTATCAAGAGTGTGTTTATTTGTCTCATAGAGTCTCTACCCCTCCTAGAAAGAAGTTGAGATTAGGTCTTAGCAGTCTTCCCCAAGGGACTGTGGCAACATGGAACTGGGTCCCTGTGGAGGGAGCAGATGGGCAGCAGACGAAGTCGGAGGAAGCGGGGGGGAAGAGGCAGGTGCCTGTCTGAGACGTATTTTGGATGGATCGAGTGTGGCCAGAGGAGAAAGGAAGGGACAGCTTGCTCGTCTTCAGAACTCGGAGGGTATCCGCGTGATGCTGAAGCGCTTTGGAGCAGAGACAATGGTATGTGAGCATGATGTTTAAGTATCACGACAATCTTGTGAGGTGGGGATTACCATACCCATTTTATTTTTTTAAGTTTATTTATTTATTTTGAGAGAAAGAGAGAGAGAGAGAGAGAGAGAGAGAAGGGGAGGAGCAGAGAGTGAGAGAATTCCAAGCAGCCGCTGTACTGTCAGCGCAGAGCTCGACACGGGCCTCAAACCCAAAAGCTGTGAGATCATGATCTGAGCCGAAACCAAGAGCTGGACACTCAACTGACCGAGCCACTCAGGTGACCCCCATGTCCATTTTAAAGCTGAGAAAAGTCAGCCTCAGAGAGCCTAGGTGAGTTTTCGAAAGGTCACCAAGCAGGCAGGTGGCAGGGCTAGACGTTAGCCCCAAATCTACCTGACACCATCCCGGGTTCTTCTCACCGCACCTCTGTTCTCTATCTCTGACTCCTGAACATACCACCTGCTCTCCTTCCTCTCACCTGCAGCCCTTCTGACTAATGGGGCGCAGGTAAGAGATGCAGAGTTTGGGCACAGCCTCAAGCTCTGTGACTGGGAGATGCAGCCAGCACCCAAAATCCATGACCCAAACGTGGGGGCAGCATGTTCTGCACCACCCCACACCTCTGAGTCAGAATCTGCATTTAAGCAAGATCCCTGTCTGGTTAGCAGGAGCATAAAATTTGAGAAATCTGCTCAGACCTACTCAAGTAACCTATTAGATGGTGACACAAATTTTAGGGCTCTATCGTCAACAGAAAAGAGAACAGACCGTCAATTTAAAAGCTCACCATCTTAATTAAGGGATTCAACTAAGTGGATTTGTTTCTGTAACAGGTAACACGGCAGTTGTGATTTTAATAGACTTGCATGGAGAATATCCAGATGTTTCTTTTTTATTAGAGAGAGAGAGAGTGTGTGTGTAAGGGGAGAAGAGCAGGGGGGAGAGAGAGAGAGGGAGAGAGACAGAGGCAGAATATCTTAAGCAGGCTCCATGCTTAGCACGGAGCCCAACACGGGGCTCAAACTCACAATCATGAGATCATGACCTGAGCCAAAATCGGGAGTTGAACACTTTAACTGACAAAACACCACGGTGCCCCCATCCAGACTGAACACTTCCTATATGCAGGCACATAGTTCGTCCATTTGCTTCTCACAAGCAAGGGATCTTCTTGTGCGACCCACAGACAAGGAAACCAAGGCACAGAGAGCTGACGTGACTTGCTGAAGCTCCCGCACTTGGTCAGTGCCAAGGTTGGAACTTGAATCGCAGTCTTTTGACTCTGGGTCAATTGTCTTCTGACTAGTGGGCGGGACTTCCCAGGAGTTCACCCCAGAGGAGAGGGGAACAGGGGTGCTTCTGGGTGCCCCTCACCGCTACTGGCTCACAGGAAGCAGGAGCCAGGGCTCAGGGGTTCAAAGCTGAAGTTCACGCCCTGTCACATGGCAAAGTAGCGACCCGCTGACTCTGTGGATGGCTGAGCAGACAAGAGCCAGAGCCTCTTGGGCAGGTAAAAGCCGTTATGTCCCATAATATGATTTGGAGATGTTTGTGCAGAGGGATAAAGTACATTCTTCTATTTCACCAGGAAGAGGCAGCCCTTTTAATAAACGTCCAATATGCTGGTCTCTCCAAAGCCTTTTGCATCTCCAGGAAGTAATCAAATGTGACTCCAGATTTCTGGCAATATACAAGGGACCTAGAGAAATGAAGCTTTAGGCTTTTGATTAAGTATGGCAGGTTATCTCCATTTCCCCAAGAAGCCCCAATAAAATGACTGTAAAGGAATAATAAATAAAATGAGCGTAAACGAAGGAACGCCTGTGTTTAGGAAAACATGCGCTTTACGGTTGTGAGATGGAGGGACCTGGGAAAGCAGGGCAGAAGGAGAATTCATTGCTCGGGGAAATAAAGCACCAAATTTAGGAATTGCCCCCCAACCACGAGGTCTGGGGGCTCCTGGGGACTAGAGAAGTCTGAGGCTCTGACAGGGAGGGTGCTGGTAAGGAGTGTTCTGAGGAAAAGACATCGATGGGTGGACTGTGGGCAGGGGGTGACTGAAGAGCAGCAAAATGTCAGACACTCTATTTTTGACGTTTTCTGTCCCTTCAGTCATCTTTCACTTTTCCCATTAACTGCTCAAAGTCTGTAATACACGTCAGGTTGGCGTTGGCACTCTGGGAAACGGAGAGGGGCTTATCCACACCAAGAACAAAGCAGAGAGGAGAGGGCAGCAAAATTGGGAGGAGGTGGGGGTGACCAGAGGTCAACAGGATAGGGTTTGAGGGCAAGAGGGGCCCAGTGTAGAAAAATGCCCCCTCTCTGACTCCTTACCCACCGCGATTGCAGAATCCTCAGTAAGGTAGTAAATTATAACACCTGTTTGGGCTACTGATCATCTGAGGAATGAAGGGAAGATGGCTGTTTCTTGTTTGGGGCACAGTGAGGTGCACCGAGAGGCACGACACCAGCTCAGGTGATTAGCAGGAGGAATTTGGAGAGAGGGGTCGGTCTTTACGGTGTTATGGAAATTTGTGGCCTGCAGACTTGGGGACTGAGTATGGTCTCATTCCATTCATAAGCGAGTGATTTAATTCTCACTTAGTCTTATAAGATTAATTTTTATCTTCCCCATTTTATAGATAAGAAAACCAAGGTTAGTGAGTTTCAGTATCTTGCCCAGGATAATGTAGCTAAAAAGTGACTGAGGGAAAATTTGAACCCAACTTGGTATCACTCATAAAGTATCTACAATTTGCATTCTGATTTTATTCACTTACAATATTTGCATGGGGGGGTTCCACTATCATAAAATTGTATATTTTATTTTATTTATCTATCTGTCAGCATGGAGCCTGATGGGGGGCTCGAACTCCTGAAACTATGAGATCATGACCTGAGCCAAAACCAAGAATCAGGCACTTAACTGACTGAGCCGCCCAGGGGCCCCAGGAAATTGTATAGTTTAAAGGCAGCATCAGGGGGCTCCTAAGTCCTTCCTCTCCACTTTTGCCTTCTCTGACCTTGACCTCCATGGAGGTGGGCACAGGGGCTGCAGTGAGAAATTTCAGAATGAAGCATAATCCTGTCAACATTCTCTCTCTTTAGTTTACCCATCGCTTGTGAAATCGGGGTGAGCCAGTGTAAGGGAGGGGGTGCTAAGACACATAGTATCCTTCCGTGTCTTAAAATCATTGCCAATAGGTGTCCAGAGCTCTCGGTCGGATGGGCGCAGATCTCTCGGTCAAGAACATCAATGCCCTTTGTTGTGTCTCTCCCTATTTAGACCCTGTTCCAGAAAGTGTGCAGGGGCCATAGGAGTTTCAGTTCTTAATTTCCTACAGAGCTGTGCACATTCTGTGTGAACTACAACCACTTTTTGAAATTGAGTTGGATTGAACCTTGCTTCCTCAAAGATAAGTCCATCTATTCTTTCCTCAGAGCCTACTGAGAAATGGATGGGAAATAAGACTCCAGTCCATAAAGGCTTAATAAAAATTCTCTCCATAAACTATTTTTGGGAGAGAGAGAGTGCAAACAGGGGAAGGACAGAGAGAGAGAGAGGGGACAGAGGATCCAAAGTGGGCTATGTGCTGATAGCACAGGGAGCAACCAATGTGGGGCTTGAACCCACAAACTGTGAGATCATGACTTGAGCTGAAATCGGATGATTAACCAACTGAGCCACCCTGGCGCCTCTCCATAAATGGTTTTTTAAAACATCTCAAGGGGTGCCTGGGTGGCTCAGTCGGTTAAGCGTCTGACTTCGGCTCAGGTCATGATCTCACAGTTCGTGGGTTCGAGCCCCACGTTGGGCTCTGTGCTGACAGCTCAGAGCCTGGAGCCAACTTCAGATTCTGTGTCTCTCCCTCTCTCTGCCCCTCCCCTGCTCACGGTGTCTCTCTCTGCCTCACAAAAGTAAATTAAAAACATTAAAAAAAACACCTCAAAACCTGCATGAAGGGACACACTCAATACACAGAATAACCCCCTTTGGGGCCTCTCCACACCTCTGCCTGCTACTGCACCATTTACCCTCTCTGCAGTCATGAGATCTGCGGGGTGAGCTGAGCTCAGCCGCACAGTGGGCTGGTCGGGCTCAGGGGTCCGTATGAAGTGTGACTCAACAGCCGTGTTCTCACCCTGGTGCTGTTCTACAAGATGACACTAAGGAAATGTGGTGTCTACCCGCCCCCCATCCAACATGGGGAAATCAATCAACAGGATTAGCCCAGAAGCCAATGCAGGGAAGGAGTTTTCTGATGTGCGAGCGGTTGGCTTTGGCTGCTCTTTGTGGTGTGGCCGGGATTTCTCCTGCTGGTTTTATGTTTGTCTGTCTGCATTCGCCAAAGCCTTCTCCGGCAACATAATCGCCTGGCAGCTCTCCTCCGTGCACGAATAGCACAATTAAACTTCCACCTTCCTGCTAAGCTTTATAGTTCTCGGGGGCGAGGACTGTTTATAGATTAGTTCATTGTCCTCAAAACAGGACTCAGGTCTTACTTAGCTCAATTCCCATGTTAACTAGAATGAGATCAGGCACAGAAAAATTTGAGAAACAATCTGTGTCCTTAGGATTTGGTTCCATTGTCCTCAAACTGAACTGTGGGTACTGGACACCTGCAAAAGCAGAAAACGTCAGTCAGAACCTTTAGTGATGCAAAGATGCTATTAATTTCCGCAAGAGAAGACGTCGAATCTCGAAGAGGAAAATTCAGAGAACGAAGAACAGGAGAAAAAAAGAATTCGTCCTCGATGCCTGACTGAACGCTCTGGATCCAGACCACAGCACGGCCTCTGGTTCCCATGCAGCCGGGGATGAACCTGAACTTTCTGCACACAGAGCCGGCTCCCTGGCCGCCTGTAACCAGCAGGAAATGCTCGACCTGGGGCTCATGCCCGGTGGCCGCTTTACCCGGGGAAGGAAAGTCTTCTCTTGACACCAGGAGGACATCCACCCAAGGGAAGGCCCACATTCGGTCCGCGTCGGTTTTGATGTTCAGGAAAGTGCATGCGTCCAGGGCGCACGGGTGCAGGTGAACACGTAGCCAGTGGGGGCCAAGTCCGCGGCCGCCGGCCGGTCTGGACTCTGGAACACATTCCAGTGGACGTCTCCCGCACTTGCTGGAAGGAAGGGAGTGTGTCCTCGCCACCCCTCCCCCCGCAGCTAGGGGTGTGGGTTTCAGCTTCTGTTGTTTCTCGCCCAAGGATGAAGTCAATCGAAACTAGTAGAAGCCGTAGCGTTCGATGCTTTGCCGCGAGGGGCCTCCCAAACAGTCTCCTGCTCCGGGTCTGAGCCGGTTACTCTCCTACCTTATGAAGACCTTCCCGAAGTTCCCAGCCTGACAGGATGGGGTCTACACACCCAGGGGTCCGCCAGGGCCTGACCCCGTGCTAGGGTCCCCTCCCTAAGGAAAGAAAAAAAAAATCTCAAGGTGACCTTGCTGTTCCAGAACATGACAGCATCCCTCACGACCCTATAGCATGAGAGAACTTAATCAGGCTGCATGTTTGGGTGCCACCATATATGGGAGACAAAGAAGTAAAAACTATATTAGAAACCACACCACCTGGTGTTCGGGGCTCAGGTCTTCGGGCACCAGCCAGCTGAGTGGTGCCATCAGGAGTGAAGTTGCTCCCTCGAAAGAAACGCTCTGGTGTCATGCCTCTCTGGGTGGGACTCCCGCCTCCCCAGCCCTACCTCCCCCACTCTCACCCTCAGCACCCCCCACCCCAGCACATGGAGCTGGGACAGGGTGTTTCTGAGGTTCTCAGCCCGCCCACCTCCGAGTCAAACAGCCCCATCCTGCAACCTCTCACCCGGGTCACGCCTACTGGGCCTCTGGTTCCGTCACTCCCATCCCAGAGGATGCGATGCCCCCTCTTCTCTGCTCTCATAACCCCGGGACCCCGGGAAAAGAGCTCTGTGCCCGAGCTGTAGAAGGTGCTGGCCCTCCTGTACTTTTCCTTCTAGCAGGATGCTGTTAGGTTCAGCGTTGATTTGTGATTTAGAAACCAGCAAATCTATACTACAGAGAACTTCGTGGGACGCCCGGTGTCTCAGCTGGTCAGGCGTCCAAGGGTCCGACTTTGGATCAGGTCGTGGTTGCACTGTTCGTGGGTTCGAGCCCTGCGTCAGGCTCTGTGCTGACGGCTCAGGGCCTGGAGCCTGCTCCTGATTCTGTGTCTCCCTCTCTGTCCATCCTTCCCATCACCCCCCCTCAAAAATAAATAAACATTAAAAAAATAAAAATAAAGCACTTCCTTAATCTGATAAAGAGTGTCGATGGATAGCCATGCATATATCCCTTTCTGGGGTGAAAAGCTAAAACTTCACCTTTGAGGTCCAGAGCAGGACAAAGATCCCCACCGTCACTGCTGTGAACTGACATGGTGCTGGAGGTGTCACTCAGAGAGGAACTACAGGAGCAAAGCGGACATTTTTACAGGTACGTAGGCAGGAAATTCTGAGGAATCTATAGACACATTAGAACTAATAAATACATTTTGCAATTTACTTGATACAGAGTATCTGTGTCTATGTTGTCTATGTTTACATATCTAGATACAGACATTCCAAATGAATCTGTGTAGTCTGAATACTTCTTTTACAGCTCTTGACAAATCCATTGTAAAGTTTATGTGGAATTGCCAGGGGCTAAGAATGGCCGCGAGAGTTCTAAGAAGAAAAATGAGGCATCGGACTTGCCCTACAAGATACCAAGGTTGCTACAAAGCTTTGGGAGGTGTGACAGTTTGGAATTGAAACAAGCGGAGAAAAATATTCCAATGGAACAGAAGAGAGAGTCTGGAGGCAGACCTGTTCTTATATGAGTGTCTCGTTTATATGGAAAAAGTCACCGAAAATCCCTGGAAGAAGAAAGACTTTTCAGTAAATAGTATATGGTTCAAAAAACAGTGTCTGGTTATCCGTGAAATAAAATAACAATGAATCTGATGTATCTTGACACCATATACAAGAGTCAATTCCAGGCGCTTTAAAGTGAGAACTATGAAGATTTTAGAAGATAATAGAGGAGAATATTTTCATCACTCTGGATAAGGAAATATTTTTCTTTTTTCTTTTTTTAATCTTTTTTTTTTAAATTGAAGTAGGCTTTATGCCTAGTGTGGGGCTTGAACCCACAACCCTGAGCTTAAGAGTTGCATGCTCTACGAACTGAGCCAGCCAGGCACTTCAGGAAATATTTTTATTTTTTATTTTTACTTGAGAGAGAGTTCAGGGGCAAGGGCAGAGGGAGAGAGAGAGAGGATCTCAAGCAGACTCCACACTCAGCGCGGAGCCTAAAGTGGGGCTTGATCCCACAACTTTGGGATCATGACCTGGGCTGAAATCAAGAGTCAGTTAAGAGTCAGAAGCTCAACTGACTGAGCCACCCAGGTGCTTCGGGAAATATTGCGTTTTTTTTTTTAAGTTTATTTCTTTTGAGAGAGAGAGAGAGAGAGAGAGAAAGAAAGAGAGAGAGAGAGAGAACATGATTGGGGTAAGGGCAGAGAGAGGGAGAGAAAGAATCTCACGCAGGCTCTGTGCTGTCAACACAGCTTCCAATGCGGGCCTTGATCTCATGAACCATGAGATCATGACCTGAGCAGAAACTAAGAGTCCAACATTTAACTGACTGAGCCACCCACGCACCTCAGGGAAGATTTTTAATATAATATTCAAAACATGCTATCCAACAATGTAATGATTAAGAAATTTGAGTACATTAAGGACTCATCAGTTGCTCTAAAGAGAGTGAATGTTTGAGACACCGAATGAGAGAAGGGGCTAATATCAAAGATGTACAAAGTCCTTCCACAAATCAAAAAAGCTAGTAAAAAAATTGGACACAAGTCTTGAATAGACACTTCAGAGAGGCAGTGCAAGCGGCCAGTGCATATATGAAGTCTCTCAACCTTGAACGGACTAAATTATAAATTACACTATAACTAAATACCATTAAACATTTGGGTATCAATCACACAGCCAACAGATTTAACACAGATGAGAAACGTCTGACAATATCAAGCAACGGAGTCAACGTGCACCGCGAACTTTCACTTCCGGTTGAAGGGAGCGCGAATTGATACCACTATTCAGGAAAACCCTTGGCACCTTCCGGCGGATTTGAAGAGATGCAAATTCTATGACCCAGCAATGTCGCTCGTCAGGGCACAGCCAAGAGAAAATTGGTGCCTGTGCATCAAGAGAGGGGTCTAAGAGTGCTTCTAACAGCATTGCTTTTAAAGTAGCCCCAAACCGGAAATACCTTGAATGTTAATCTACAGCCTAATCATAAGTTAACTGCGGACAGGTAAATGGTGGTTGATTCTCCATCATGATGAAAAGTGAAGAGAATAAGGGACAAAAAGGGGCACCTGGGAGGCTCAGTTGGTTAAGTGTCTGTCTCTTGGTTTTGGCTCAGGGCATGATCTTGCTGTTTGAGAGGTCGAGCCCTGTCTCGGGCTCTGTGGTGACAGTGAGGAGCCTGCTTGGGATTCTCTCTCTCCCTCTGTCGCTGCTCCTCCCCCACCTGCTCTGTCTTTCTCTTTCTCAAAATAAATAAATAAATAAATAAAAAGAAGGCGAAGGGATAGAAGGATGTATATGGTGTGATTATATTAATATATTTTATATTTTAAGGGTGAGCGATGGCCTGCATTCCCAGTGAGACCTTTTCTTCCCTGTGTTCTCTGTTCACTTGCTTGTCGCCAGCTACTGGGCCCTGGCCTGGGAACTCACGCTCTGTCTGCAGAAATACTCTGCCGAGAGCTGGTTGTGATATCAAGTTGGCCGGATTGGTAGGTAAAGTCCAGCTAATTACATATCCTCTGAGAAAAGGGAATTTCAGATAATTCCTGCTTTTATTGCCTTGTTTTGCAAAATTCAGATACGTTTACTGAGGATAGTGTGCAATCCTTCTCACTTCGCTAAATATAAAACCCTCTTCCATGTTGCTCTTCTTTCGTCCAGCACTGGGCTGAATTGCCTGCTGGTGTGGCTTCTGCTTCTACTTCTAACTTAAGTCAATCTGGACTCATATCTATTTATTCACAGAGAAAACACACCATCTCTCTGTGGTTCAGATCACACTGAAGATCTCTGGGCCAGTACAGTACCATATGCTCTAAAATCTTAGCTTCGTAGTCCTTCTCTCCCTAAAGATTTTTTACCAAGATGATACAGCATTAATAATTAATGAATTAACAATTAATCAGTAAATAATTAATGAAGCGTGTTTATAGACTTTTCAGAGGTCAAAGACAACTTTCATAAATGACAGCGACAGTAAAATTTTTTTAATGTTTTTTATTTATTTTTGAGAGACAGAGAGAGATGGTGCGAGCAGGGGAGGGTCAGAGAGAGAGGGAGACACAGAATTGGAAGCAGGCTCCAGGCTCTGAGCTAGCTGTCAGCACAGAGCCTGTTGCGGGGCTTGAACCCATGAACTGTGAGATCATGACCTGAGCTGAAGCCAGACGCTCAACCGACTGAGCCCCCCAGGCGCCCCCAGCAACAGTTACTAAACCTCACACTTCTTACAAGTCTCTGTTGTTAGCATTAGCGTCTGCAAGAACACCTTCATGAAGCAGGCCGCTTTGTTTTCAGTGGCTCTAGGATGAGCTGGGCGTTTTTCCTTCTTATTTGGATCTGTTTCACCAGTTGTTAGAAAAGTTTGTAAGTATCAAGGCCAAGTGTCAGAATTCCATTAGTTTGCCCCAAGGGAAAGACCAAAAAACCAAAAAACCATTTGAAAAGCTTGAAACTTACAGTATGGAAAGAGAAAGGATACGTTAGGGTCCCTGACACGTCGGATTCGAGGTAGGAAGTGTTTTGCTTCTCTGAGACCAAGCCGACACCGCTGGACGGGGTCCTAGTTCAGTGTTAGTATTTCTGGCTATTATTCTGCTAACCATCCGAGATGGTTTTTTTTTTTTTTTTAATAAAAGAGAGTATCTGGTTATCACTGGTTGAAAGTTGTGGCTGAAATGTTGGTTATTCACCCAGTATCTGTGACTCCCCCATAGTCCCTGGCCCCCTTCAGTTAATTGGGGTCATGTAACTATTCGTGGCCACCTATGGTGTGGTTAATTGCGCCATGTGACAGGAGTTCTGCAGGTGATACTATGTGACTAGCCCTAAGCTGTGGGCAGAGACGGTGCTGAGGGTGACTTTCTGCAGCGGCCGCAGCCCCAGGGGACCATGTGCTCTTCGTGGTGGCTTCAGGAAGCCTGCGTCTTGGGGGCACAGCTGGGAAGGGCTCCCTGAAGAGACAGCAGACCCACGTGAGACTGTTAACATGCTAGAAATAAACTTTGATGTGCTGGGACATTGAGATTCTTTGTAAGTGCCGCACAGCCTAGACTAAGTTGTTTTTTTCTTTTTTTGGTTTCAAGATGAGAACTCAGTGCTTCGTGACTTACATACAACACCCAGTGCTCATCACAAGTGTCCTCCTTAGTGCCCATCCCCCTTCTAGCCCATCCCCCACAACCTCCCCTCCTTCAACCCCTGCTTGTCCTCTATCATTAAGAGTCTCTTGTGGTTTCTTTTAAACTTTTTTTTAATGTTTTAAAAATGTTTTTTTTTTAATTTTTTTAAAATTTATTTGAGAGAGAGAAAGCATGAGCTGGGAAGGGCAGAGAGAGAGGGAGACACAGAGTTCGAAGCAGGCTTCAGATTCTAAGCTGTCAGCACAGCGCCCGACGTGGGGCTTGAACTCACAAACTGTGAGATCAGGACCTGAACTGAAGTCTGACATTTAACCGACTGAGCCCCCCATGTGCCCCACGAGACTCTTGCGGTTTCTTTCCCTGTCTTCTCCCCGCCCCCCTCGCGGAAGGGATTTTTAACTCTAATTTCTTCCAATCATCTGTCTGATGTTGCCTTCATTCATTCATTGGTGTTTATTATTTTTTTTTTTTTTGAGAGAGAAAGTGTGAGTGGGGGAGGGGAAGAAGGAGAGGGAGAGAGAATCGCAAGCAGGCTCTGCACTGGGTGTGGCTCTCACAACCATGAGCTCCTGACCTGAGCTGAAATCAAGAGTCGGACGGTTCGTGGACGAAGCTACCCCAGGGGCCCCGCACTCGGCATGTGAGTGTGTCCTAGCTAGGGCTTGGGCACCGTACGGTAGCGAGCCCCCAGGGGACCAGGAAGTTAATGGATTACTGCTGAGCAGAGCAGCGAGCGTTCAGCCCAAGCAGTCAGGAAAGGCTTCCAGGGAAAGGAGACACTTCGAGTCCTGAGAGACAGGGGGAGGTAGTGAAGTCTAAGAAGTCATGGAAAAACATTTTAGGCAGGAGAAACGTGAAGGGTAGAGGGGTGAGGATGGACGAGCAGGTAGAGGGAACTGCAGTAAGTCAGTGGTGCCAGCAAGCCTCCCCCCCCTCGTTGGGACGGCACACACGACCTCTGGGAGAGTCTCACCCGCTTTGCCCTCCCCACAATTGGCAACTGCTAATATTGGCTGATTCGGTGCAGTTAATTTGCAATGTGGAATGCTGAACAGGGCTAGGAAACCTAATTAAACATGGTTTTAGAATGAGCCAGACCTGAGGGCAACTCCTGACTTGGTCATTGGACAAGTCACGTACCCTTCTGTACGAAATGTTCATTATACAACTTCATTCCATGTTGCGGGGTTCGTGAGAACATTTAGTCTGTTTCCACAGGCAGCACAATTTACAGTGGACAGCACGCTCACACACACACACGCACGCACGCTCACACACACGCACACACGCACGCACGCACGCACGCACGCACGCAGGGTCTGGTACAGTGTAAGCCAGTCACCACGTCCAAGGGCGGCTCTGAGGCAGTATCGCCAGGACACGGTGGCCGTGTCCCGTGTGCTCTCTGGAGTCAGACAAATGACGGGCCACAGTCCCCTGGGGAGATGTCTGCCCTAAACAGTCGGGTTCACACCGGACCTGGGTGGCCTTGGTTGGGTTCCCTGGGAAGTGATGGTGGTAACGGCGGTGGCCAGTCAGGGTGGGGCCACAGCCGCCTGGCCAGAGTGCGGGTGACGTCTGGAGCATCTGCTGGTCCCAGGCCCGGAGGGGTGTCTGGTGGCCCGGCCCTGGGAGGAGAAGGGTTTGGTTGTCTATCTTCACCCCAAGCATGGCCAAGGCCGCACACCCAGGCTGCTTTTCTCACCCTTCCATTCATAAAGAGCTGTCAACCCCTAGTCTCCTAAAATCCTTGGGTGCCAAGCCTTTTGGCAGTTAAGGAAGTAGTGATGAACTCTCAAAGCTGGAAGGGAAGACCCAGTGTAAGGAGCATGACTTGTCTTCAGCTGATCCTCTTTGACCCTCAGGGCCAAAGCTCTTCGCCCTCCATCCCCAGCTGTCCTCTGACCCCAGGGACTTTGAGCCTCCAGTAGGGCAGAGAAACGAAACAGGAACAGAAGGGAAGTGCTGGGTGAGAATCCACTGTCAATCTCTAGGGCTCCAGCAGGGCCCTTCTCAGGGCTATCCCTGGGTCCGGGGGTCCCGAAATCCAAGGATTCAGTGCCATCCGATGTGTCCTCAACAGCTGATCCTGACCTCCTCTCACAGGCCCAGGGAGTGTGTGCAGAAATGGCGTACTGTCAGAAATGCGGCGCCCAGTTCCGCAGGTTGTACACTGCACAACGATGGTCGGGTCAGGGAGCACTGAGTGAAGGCTAAAATCCAGCCCATGACTCTTACCAGATTGTGCCCATTTACAAAGTTGCAATTGCCCAAAAGGGGCATTTTTTTCTTCTAATTCCTACAAAAGTGCCTTCCAAGCTAGTGTGTGGTCCTCTTTACCATGGTCTCAAAGATCCCTCCCTTCTAGAGTGTTCCCCAGACTCCGGCCTGTCTCTCTTTCCATAAGAAGTGGCACTGGATATGTCACAGCTGGCTTTTCCTTGTACCTTCTCGTCCTTCTTCCGGAGCCCCCTTCTGCCCTCCTGCTGTGCCTGCCACTCTATTGCCAAGTCTTTAGTGACCAAAGCATTGGGCCAAGGGAGCTTGGCCAATGAGCAAAGAGCCTCTGGCCACACGTGCAGGATTAAACTGGAAATTCACATCTGTACACACTCAACTCTGAGATGAAATAGTGGTATTTCCTTCCTCAGAGCAAAGGAAAAGGTGGATCAGCACGCAGATGGGAAACTGGGTAAGATTTTTACCCTAGAAACTCAACGGGGAAGGACTCGGGTGAAATTAGGTATCAGACAGTCACTAAGTTAACCAAGACCCCAAACGTAGAGAATTATTTACTAGCTTCCAACAGTCCTGCCAGGGGCCACGCACCATCTATTTCCTGAGATACACATGGAGCCGTTACTTTACGTGGAAGGGAGGGGGTGGGGGAAGGGAGGGGGTGGGGGAAGGGAAGGGGCTGTGGAAGGGAGGGGGAGGGGTGGGGGAGGGAAGGACGGAGTGCATCCTCAGGGCCCTGTGGCCACCCAGGATCTGGAGCACTCCCATCTCCCCAGGGCACCCGTGTGCTGACGGGGAGCAGGAGGACTTCACCCAGGTGACTTTTAGCCGCCCTTGACCTCTCAGAGTTGGAGGCGGGGTGCCGGGCCCCGGGCACGGAGCTGCGGCCAGGCCCCTGCTGCTGGGTGTAGCTGCATAGATAAAACACGAATGTAAAGAGCATCGTGTGAAATGCAGTCAGATGATTCAGAGGAGATTCTGACAAGGTCCTTGGGCACCCGGGGCTGGAGGAGCCAGGATTTGCCTCCCGACGGAGGAGGCTTAGACCGATATGTCAGATTTGCAGAAGCAGAGAATGAGAGCATGCCTGAAGCCAAGAGCCACGTGGACAAAGACAAGAACTAGGCTTTGCGGCCAGGAGTCCGTCTGTTGAAGTCTCCTCGAGCGAGCGCAGCAATGGACAGTCCTGCAATTCCATGAAACTCAGCCTTCTCTCCAGTTTAACCTGTGCCCCCAGGGGCTGGTAGCTGATAGCTTCCCTTTCTTCGGATTCTGGGCCCTTCTAGCTACTTGGGTCCCAGCCTGTGAGTTTCCCCAGAAACAGTTCTGCCAGGGTTGTTCTCCAGAGCACTGGATCCTGTCAGCTGTCACCTCCTGCTGGGTCCCCTGCAGCCAGGTTGTAGCACACTCTCCCAGCACACTGCGCCTTACCCCCTTCCCATTACTATGTTTGTGCACACCGGCTCCCCTTGAGCTTTCCTTCCCAGCAGCAGCCCCCGCCCCCCCCCCCCCCCACTACGTCAGAGTCTGCCCTGAGCTACAGATCCCCGCAGGCCACTGGGCATGAAGAGCCAGACATGTGCCCGCACCCCAGGGTCAGCCCTTGGCCAACTATGGAGAGATTCCGGGTATGAACACGCCATTTCCCTTGTCCCTGAAGTGTGCCTAAGCCGTCTGTGGAGTCCCTTGCAAGGTTGAGCCCGGTTTCCCTCTGTGGGACTTTGCTTGATGTCATACTTTGCTTAGCATGTTTTTCCTTTTATGTTTTTTAATCTTTATTTATTTTAGAGAGAGAGCGAGTGAGCAAGGAAGGGGCAGAGAGAGAGGGAGACAGAGAATATGAAGCAGGCTCTACTCTGTCAATACAGAGTTCAACTCCAGGCTTGAACCCACAAACTGTGAGATCGTGACCTGAGCCCACTGAGCCGCCCAGGAGCCCCAGCATTGTTTTTCTTTCCTGATCCCACTTCCCTCTTCCCTCCTCAGTTGTTCTCGGAAGGATTTCCAAAGTACTTTTATTTGAATTCTCAGACCAGGATTTGTCTCTGCAGAACCCAACTTAGACAGAAGCCAAGTATGGAAGTCAAATCATGGCTCCCCCAAAGCGGTCCACATCCTAACCCCAAGAACTAACAAACATGGCAAAGGGATTTGCATGTGTGATTAAGGTTAAGACAGATGATTAGATTATCTGGGGAGGCCCACTTGTTACATGGGGTTTTAAAAATAGAGAACTTTATCTGGCTGGCGTCAGAAACATGGCAGAAGAGGTCATTGGATGGATTCCAAGCATGAGAAGAATTCACCACGCCCTTGTCACTGAGATGTAGGGGCTGCACACAGGACCTGAGTGGGGCCTCTAAGAGCTAAGGGTGGCCCCCACATGAAGACCAGCAAGGTAATAAGAACTCAGTCTTGCAGCTGCACGGAACTGGATTCTGCAAAAATCTGAATGAATTCAGAAACAGATTCTTCCAGACCCTGCCAGCTGGAGCCCACTGGCCGTCACTCCGAGTTCCGCCTTATGAAACCCAGAGCATAGAGAACCCACTGAAGCAAACTCATACTTCTGACTCACAGGACTTGGAGATAACACGCCCGTGTTCATTTAAAAAAAAAAAATTTTTGAGAGAGAGAGAGAGACAGCATGAGCAGGGGAGGGTCAGAGAGAGAGGGAGACACAGAATCTGAAGCAGGCTCCAGGCTCGGAGCTGTCAGCACAAAGCCAGATGCGGGGCTCGAATCCACAAACCGCTAGGTCATGACCAGAGACGAAGCCAGGCACTCAACCAACTGAGACAGCCAGGCGCCCCTCGTGTTCATTTTTAAGGGGCTGAATTTGTGGTAATTTGTTAAAGCAGCAAGTGAAACTAATAGACTAAGATTTCCCCTAAAATATACACACTCATTGCGTGTTCTCATTGCACCAGGAATGCCATGGGTTGTGCTCTTAAATGGGCAGACTTCACATCCACATACCGATGTACAGATTGAGGACGTTGGTTGACTGTCTCAGGTCACTCCTTTTGTCCCTTCACTGACCTCGGGCAACCTTTCGTTCCTCTGTTTAACCCCCACCTGGGTTTTATCGGTGAATGAATACTGATGGCTCCGGAGACACGGAGGCTGTAGAGGAAACGGGAGATCGTGTGTGGCAAATGAGGCCGCCCCTGTGGTTGGGGAGGATCACCATGGCGTGGATGGGGGGCTTCCATCAGGGCACTGGCCTCCCCACATTAGGTTCTCCGGAGATGAGCTCTGCGGATGACAAGAGTGAAATCGAATCCTGAGGGCCTTGGAGCGAAGGGGCTAAGACCTCACCCTGGTGCTCAGTGGTTGAAGGCTTCCTTCCAGCAGGTTCTGACGCTGGGGCCCGCATTCAGGGCACCGTGTGTGTTCACTAAGTACTGGTTTGCACCAATGAGTGTGTAACTCAGGAGTTTGCTTGACATCTGTGCGCAGGGGCCATGCTCATCTCCTCATCATTCTGATTTTAGTGCTCGTGCTGCAGAAGCGAGCACTGAATGTGGAGCTCAGATACCAGCGGTCAGGTTTCCCCCGCTGCAGCCGATTCGCTGCTGTCTGTTCCGAGCCTCTTAAGGTGTTTGTCTCCTCTCCTACAGGTTTGCAGCCACGGAGAGGTCACTTCGTGTAGTTTTGAAATTCTGCTGAAAAATTCCCTTGAACATTTCAATTCTCCCAAGTCCCGCTTCCTGCTGTCATATGGAAAACAGCTCTGCCCCTGCACAGAAATAGAACCCGCCCTGTGAGCTCCTCTCCGTCAAACTTTATCACCTAAGTCTGTGTAGAGACTATATTTATGACTTCACTCTTCCTCTCGGGTTTATGGAAAGACTCTTGGCGGAACGAATACAGCGCAGGTTCTGAATGTGCTCCGGCGACACTACTCGCTCAAACATGCGGCACAGGATCAAGCCCAGGATGTAAAGCTGTAGGACCAAAATATCTCACTTTGAGGACTCATCACGTGTCCTGGGTGGGGTGCTTCTCTGTCTCCCCGGGTTTTTGTCTGAATCATTTTTCTACCACCTCAGGGGCAAGCCCTAGGTCCCCAGATGCCTGTGGACCTGCTGTCTCTTCTCCACGCCCTTGTGTGACCAAGCCCTCCTAACTATGGGGAAGAAAAGCCACCGCCTTGTACCAAAGAAACTCACCAAGATGCATCTTCTAGATTAAACTACACTGGGGAGTCTTTAGAGAGCAGCGATGCCCAGTGGGGAAAGGGATGTCCGGAGACTTCAGGGAAATTCCACTAGGACTAGTCAACCTCACAAATCTAGTTTCCTTCTTTTGTGGTGACTTGAGAGGGGGCCTTCCTCTGGGAGGCTGGGTCATGTGACCTTCTGTGACAAGTACGCCCCTGACCCCGAATCCTTCCTAGTCAGTGCTGGTGTTGCCCGCAGCCTTTCTCCCTGGACCTTCTCCTTGTCTCTCTAACTCTTTCTCATCTACCAGAAGACCCACATCCATGTTGAAGCCTCTCCCCTGTTTCCCCTCTGGGTCTCTGTTGAAGCACACATGTCCTTTTACCAATTATGAGATGTTGTGTTCGATCTTCCTTCTAACTCGAACTCATCCAAGCAAATGCTCTGTGTTCTCCTGTAATGTTTTTGTCAGTGTGCAGCTGCCCACCCGTGCTGGGCCTCAAGGATTCGTCGTCTCTCAGGGCCTTCCCGGCGTCACTGCTCTGGGAGTCAGGAGCTTTTTCCATCCCGGTGTCTGGTTCTCTGATGATCTGGGCTGGATGAAGGTGATGGAAATGGGACTCTGAGCCACATGTGCTCTTTCCCTCTCTCCCCCCACCTCCAGAGCCGCATCTCCGGCGGTGGACATGCTCTAGGCCTATGGCGTGGGGGGCTGTGTCAATGGGACATGGAGTCCTCCCCGAGATGCCTCAGTGGCTCTCTTCCTCTTCCCTGATCCTCGGCTTCTTCATTTGTGCTGATTTTTATCAGCACCCTGAGAACGGATTCATATCTCAGGCAGGTTTCACATTAATAAAGCTCATGAATGGGACCCAAGTTGAAAATAAACAGGCCAGATTAATAGTTTACGAGAACCATCTCAAGAAGTGGAATATTTCACGTCCAGCTCAGAAGCATGCTATTTCCCTGGAACAGAGTTACCTCAAAGCTAAACTGTAACCAGAGTCCCAAATCTGATTTGCAGTGAGAAATCCCTACCACAGAGAGAAAATTTTGAAGCCCAAGGGAGCCTATAAACTCCCTGTGGGCGGTCTTGTGCCGGGAGCCAAGTCATTCTACGGTTGACTGGTAGGGGCAGAAGCAGAGCAAGGGGAGTCAAAGGAAAGAAACGGTCAATGCCATGAGGACATCAGGGCACGAAGCTTTCTTCTGCTGGTCTCCTAGTGACCATCCAAGAACTCAGCGTCTGTGAGCCAAGATTCACCACGTCTGCCTCCATCGTTAGAGTAGAGACGTCTTCACCACCCAGCCCTGATGCTCTAGGTCTACTGCGTGCAGCCCTCTCTCCGCCGGGCAGTGGTAGCTTCTCACCACCCCTGTTTGCCAGGGTTCTCCTGTTTCTGCATGGCTGAGGCAGGCCCTCTTCTCATGGAGATGCCTCCTTTAGATGCCAATACACTCGGTCTGATTAGAGTGGGGACCTGCCAAGTAGAGATCCGTGCTGACTCCATACAGGAGGTCTTGTCATTTCATTCTCCGCTGAATTTACAATCTGGCTCTTGAGGGGAAATTTTATCTCTCTTATTCCCAGGTTCTCATACTATGAACCCCAAACTTATTTTTTTACTCCAAGATGTATGTATGTATGTAAATTTTATTTAAATCCAAGTTAGTTAACATATAGAGTAATAATGTTTTCAGGAGTAGGATTCGATGATTCATCACTTAAGATTAACACCCCTCTCTATGGTTTTTATCTTATTTTTCCTTCCGTCCCCCTCAGTGACCCCCGAACTTCATAGAAAGCCACCAATCTCAGAGCCCCTCTCTACCACTTCCTGCCCTGATGCCTTCTAGTTCTAGGTTCTGTGTGGGTGTACAAGATGTCAATGGGATAAAGACACAGGAACAGTCCTTTGGCCACTATAAGATACAGCCCGACAGCTACTCTGAGGTCTGATAGCTACAGAAGACGCACGGGGCTTGGGGGGGGGAGGGGAGGCGAGGAAAGTTTTACTTTCTTTCAAACAACAACGACAATGAAAACCGACCACCAGGGCTGCTACATGGGATAAAGCAGGGGCCACCCAGTGACATTTGTTTGGCTATATTCTGCCTCATTGTGGCGAAAACTTCTACTAGATTCTGCCAATTGACTACCCATCAAAGTCTGGTTTCCATGCAGTTGCACGTTTCCAAATTTGGTAGTGTTTCTAGGTTGGGAAAGTGTCTGTAACGTGATTTAACCATTAATAGAATTCCTGGTTCCACAATATATTTTGAAGTTTGTAGCTCAAAGTCCAAACCTAAAACTTTATAAACATTAAGGATAAATGAAAAGCATTGTTCCTGTCCTGGGTTGTTACTGTCCTGGGTTTCTCTCTCACTCCACCTAGGAATTTGAGCGAGCTAAGCTTTGAACACTGAGCTCTGGTTGCTTTAGATTCAGCTAAAGTCGGTGATGGTAACTCCATGTGGGGAATCGGAGATGTTAGTATTCATGCTGGCATTCTCTCTGAGTCTGTTGACTGCAATATCAACTTTTTAAAATTTCAGAAGTAGGTCAGTTCAAAAGGACTTTAAAAATTTCAAGACTCAGTGTCTGCCATGGGGAATGAAGACTAAAAATACTAAAAGAAAATATTTTGAGACACAGTTCTTCATGGGGAAACGGAACCATTTTCAAAGAATTTAACTGTGCTCTTGGCCTTCCGTTTAGATTCTTTTATTGACTATGACGTGTTGGAAAGAGAATGAGCTTGGGTCTGGTCAAAACAAGTAGGGGACCCAACCACGGAAGCTTCGACAGCCTGGTTTTACTTCTGTTTGAATTTTGTTCCTCGGTGAAAATGTGGGGGATGGTATCAAGAGTCAAGCATAATGTGAAAAAATGGTCCATAAATGTGACTTTCCTCCCTTTGCAGTATCTTTATCTTTTTTTATTTTTAAAATAAAATATGTTTATGGGGGCACTTGGGTGGCTCAGTCAGTTAAACATCCAACTGTTGGTATTGGCGCAGGTCTTGATCTCAGGGTTGGGAGTTCAAGCGTTGCACTGGGCTCTGCGCTGGGAGTGAAGTTTACTTAAAAGATAAAATAAAATAAAATAAATATTTGTATACATTTTTTTTCTCCCAGAGAAAAACACATTTTGAAAATAAAAGAAAATGTGATAAAACAAATAATCACTTTAATCCTCTGATTCTGTATCATTAAAATATATCTGTCTCAAATGGTGCGCTTGCGGTAACTTGTAGCGTACTCAGATTTTCAGAAAGAAGGCAAAAATTTCCTTTGTTTTGAAGCTTAAAATGAACACCACTATCATGTGTTGACATTTCTCAGGTATTTTCTGGCTTGGGAAAAAAGCAATTGGTCACAGAAAACCCGACACCAAGGCAAGGAGCGGAATAACTTAGATGAAGGCATCTGTACCCCTGCGCTGTGAGGTGGCCCCTGCTCTTCACCTGCACTGGGGATGTTGCTCTCCTATCCTCTCCCAAGAAGTTCTTTTTTTAAAAATGTCTATTTTTGTTTATTTTGAGAGAGAGAGAGAGAGAATGTGAGTGGGGGAGGAGAAGAGGGAGAAGGAGAGAGAATCTCAGCAGGTGCCACCCTCGGGGCAGAACCCGATATGGGGCTCGTGACTCTAGGATCATGACCAGAGCCAAAATCAAGAGTCATGCTGAACTGACTGAGCCACCAGGTGCCCCTCCCACATAAATTCTTAGCTGCCTTCTCCTTTGAGGAGACGTTACAACATCACTTTGGGAAGTCATTTGATATGTTTTCCCAGTTGAAGAAACTGAGACGCGCACGCAGTGTTAATGTCTTGCCTGAAGTTGTACAAGCTAATAACAGTCACACCGGAATCCAAGGCTCAGCAGTGTCAGAGCACGGGGGTCCCCACCCCCTGCCAAAGGGGCCCCCTCCCCCACCCTGCCAGATGAGCGATACTGTGCTATTTGCAATAACTATTTGCCTATAGTTCTGCATGAATCTCATTAATATTAATGTTATCAACACCCAGGAATCTATTTTAAGGTGGTCTGAGGTAACAATCTGCCCACATGCATTATTTTCTTTTAGGTACTTTAATCATTTATAATATCCAGCCAATAACAATTTCATTATAAATGGATTAGTGAGCATATCAGCATTATTACCTCCTGGAGTCACCACCCTTGGGCGTCTTTTATTCTTGCCCCTTTATTAAGAACTTCAAAACCCCTGACATCATGTCAATTAAGTCAGATTAGCTGAAATTGGTTGCTGGGGCGTTATAACAGCTCTAGGTCACAAATATATGTTCATTACTTTGAATATTACTATACATTAGTAATAAAATAATCCAGCCTTGAAATCAAGGATTACCAGTCAATTTGTCTTACATAAATTTAGAAAGCAACATTGCCTTCTAACCCAGAGATAATCTGCTGGCAGACATGTACACATGCTCTGGCAGCAGTTCTATCTCTCAGACAGAAAACACTGCAAGAATAGGAAACAAACTCCTTGCTGCCTTTCTCTTGTCTACCTTCCGATCAGCATATGGAAGATATTCCCAATAGCCAGGGAATGCAATCCAGTTCATTCCTTCTTGCATTCCCAATAGGTCTGCATCCAGCAACAATGGGAAGAGAGCACATTCAATGTCTGCAGCCCAAGACATTTTCTTTTATCTTTTTAAATTTATTTTTTATTTTTTTAAATGTTTTATTTATTTTTGTGACAGAGAGAGACAGAGCATGAGCAAACAGGGGCAGAGAGAGAGAGGGAGACACAGAATCTGAAGACAGGCTCCAGGCTCTGAGCTGTCAGCACAGAGTCCGACGCGGGGCTCCAACCCACAGACCGTGAGACTGTGACCCGAGCCAAAGTCAGAGGCTTAACCGACTGAGCCACCCAGGTGCCCCCCGGAGACATTTTCAATACACTACTGGAATGCTTCCCTACCACTTTGCCTAAGAAGACAGAATCTTCCTGCAAAGTAGCAAACCGTTTGTGTGAATCCGAAAGATATGTGACTTTGGGTAATATTTCTGAGTGACAAAAGTGTCAGTCATTATTTAATAAATGTATGCACATGGTAGGAAAATCGAAGTAAAGCATATGTGAAATTAAAGCTCAATTTGAACATTAAGATTCCCTAAAACTAATTTGCTTTTCTTCTGTGATGTCATACATTTTTAAATGAGACTTTAAATTACTACTTTTGGTTTCATGTTATTGCTGATGATCTTCCTTGTTCTAAAATCTACTTTGCAATCTTGAAACTACTCCAGTTTTCCTTTGGTTAGTTAAAAACTGGTGTATCTTTTTCCATCCTTTTACTTTTAACCTATTTATGTCTTTATATTTAAAGTAGGTTTTCATTAGATGGCATGTAGTTGAGTCTTGCTTTTTATTAAGAGACAGATCATCTCTTTTAATGGACACATTGAACTATTCACTCTTAGAAATGATTACTGATAAGGTTGGTTAAGATCTGCCAGCTGGCTAGCTGCCTTCTATTTCTTCCATTTGTCTTTGTGCTTTTTCCCCTCTTTTTCTGATTTTTCTGGGCTTAACTGAGCATTTTTATGATTTTTCTTTTTCTTTTCTATTGGATAAAGAGTATTACACCTCTTTCGGGTGGTTTCTCCAGGGTTTACGGTATACATTTATAAAATATGAATCCAGTTTCAAATAATATATATCACGTCTTACATTCCCCGTCCTCCTGCCCACACGGCCATGGTCTGAATGTCTGCGTTTCTCTTCCAATTCATATGTTGAAATTCTAATGTCCAATGTGATGGTATTTGGAGATGGAGCCTTTGAGAGCTTCTGAATCATGAAGGTCAAGCCCTCATGAATGCGATTAATGCTCTTAGGAAAGAGCCCCCCAGAGCCCCCGGCCCCTTCTGCCTTGCGAGGGCACAGTGAGAAGGTTGTGATGTGGAGGAGAGCACTCAGCCATGCACGCCGGCACCCTGACCTCAGCCTTCCAGCCTCCAGAGTTTTTAGAAATAATTTCTGTTGTTTACAAGCTACTCAGCCTGTGCTGTTTCGTGACAGCAGCCCAAACACACTAGGACACGTCGCTTGTGCCATCTGTCATGCATCTCACTGTGACACATGCTGTGAACACACAATCATCACTATAGCTTTTGCTTTAAACAGATTTTAAACAGATACAAGAAACAATTGCAAAGAAGTGTTTTATTTTACCTGTATTTATTCCACTTCCGATGCTCTGCCTTTCTTTGTGTGGGTGCTAGTTTCTGGCTGTATCAACTTCCTTCCATCTGAAGAACTTGGAGAGGAAATCTGTTGACAACGAGTGTCCTGGATATTTGTCCATCTGAGAAAGTGTTTACTTTTGAGGGATATTTTTGGTGAGTACAGAATCATGCAATGGCGGTGCTTTTCCTCAGCACTTAAAAAAAAGCCACAGTTTCTGATGAGAATTGGTGATAACTCTTATTCTTGTTCCTTTGTAGGTGACTTGTGGTTTTTTTGGGGGCGCTGGGCACTTTAAAGATTTTGTCTTTGTCTCTGGTTTTTAGAAGTTTGACTATGATACATGTTTTCTTTTTTCCTCTTTTCCTTTTAGGCATAGATTTATCCTGTTTGGTGTTCTCTGAAGTTCTCGGATCTGTGGTTTCATATCTGTCACTAGACACTTTCCCCTTAAGCTTGGGAGCAAGGCAGGAATGTCTTTTCTTACCACTCTTCATCATTGCACTCAGAGTCCTAGCTAGCTCATCAAGGCAGGGGGAAAAGCGTACAGATGGGAAAGGAAGAATAACAATGTTCCTATTTGCAGATGACATGTTGTCACCGTAGAAAATCTTGTAGGAAAAAAGTGCAAGGACAGAAGCGAGTTTAGTAAGCTTGCAGGATACAAAGACAACACACAAAAATCAACTCTATTTCAATACACTAACAATGAAAAATTGAAAACTGAAATTCTAAAAAATAATACCATTTTTAATGGTTCCCCAAATGGAATGCTTAGCCATAAATCTAACAACAACTAGTATAAGATCTCTGTGTTGAAACTTATAAAATGCTAAAGAAAGAAATTAAAGAAGACCTAAATCAATGGAGGGATATATTGTAGTGATGATTTGGAAGACTCAACATAGTAAAGATGTCAGTTCCCCCAAGCTGGTTTACAGATTTAATGGGATTTAAATAAAAATTCAAGTAGGAGTTTTTGGGACATAGTCAAGCTGTTTCTAAAATGTGTATGTAAAGGCAAAGGAACTAAATTGCCAGAGTAACTTGAAAAAGTAAAATAATGTTGAAGGAATTACAAATACCCAATTTTAAGAGTTAATATAAAGCTACTCTAATCAAAGTACTATGGTATTGGCGAAGCTCTAGGTACAAATATCCAGTGCACAGAAGGGAAGCTAGAAATATGCCCAAACATATGTGGGCAAAGACATTTTGACCAAAGGGCAAAGACGTTTCACTGGAGTCATGTTATTCTTTTCAACAGATGGCCCTGGAAAAACTGGACATCACACACAAATTAACCTTGACCTAAACTTTACACTTAATAGAAAAATTAACTTAAAATGTATCCCGAATCTAAATGGGAAATGTAAAACTATCAATCTCTTAGAATAAAACACAGGAGAAAGTCTTCATGACCTGGGATAAAGCAAAGCATTCTTAGACTTGATCCATTTTTAAAGATATTTAAAAATTTTAATTCCAGAATAGTTAACACACCGTGTTATATTAGTTTCAGGTGGATAATATATAGAGATTCAACAATGCCATCCATCACCCAGTGCTCATCACAAGTGCACTCCTTAATCCCCATAGACATGATCCATTTTTTAAAACTGGTAAATCTGACATCACTTAAAAAAAAGTGTTCTGTGAGAGACCCTTAAAAGAATGGGAAA
This sequence comes from Helogale parvula, assembly GCA_004023845.1. Taxonomy (NCBI): domain Eukaryota; kingdom Metazoa; phylum Chordata; class Mammalia; order Carnivora; family Herpestidae; genus Helogale; species Helogale parvula. Next base: position 53,564 of record PJEM01003861.1, on the reverse strand, counting down.
GACCGGAAGCACTAGATGTCGGCAAGAATGTGCCACACCTGCAACGCTCACACCTCATAGTGGGAGTAACAAGTGGTACAACCTCTGGAAAAGAGTTTTAGAGGATCATAAAGTTAACTGTACCTTCACCACATGACCCAGCAATTCCTTGCCTAGGTGTTTCCCAGGAGAATGAGAACATATATCTCCAAGAGGACTCATACAAGAATGTTCACAGCTACCTTGGCTGTGATAGACAAAACCTTAAACCAGCCCAAACACCCACAAATAGTACAGTGAATAAGCCCTTGGTTCCATGTACCCAACGTTGATTTATTTTTATTTAAAAATTTTTTTAATGTTTATTTATTTTTGAAAGAGAAAGAGTGAGCGAGTGGGGCGGAGTCAGAGAGAGAGACGGAGACACAGAATTCAAAACAGGTTCCAGGCCCTGAGCTGTCAGCACAGAGCCCAATGTGGGGTTCGAACCCACGGACGGTGAGATCATGACCCTAGCTGAAGTCCAGCGCTTAACCGACTCAGCCACCCAGGCGCCCCTCCTGACGTTTAAAAACAGGTAAAGCTAATCTATGTGGACAGAATGTTGGTCGGGTACGATGGGTGGGAGATGCCCAGAAGGAAGCACCTGGAAACCATCTGGGATGACGGACATGTTGGGTGGAGACCGGCTTGGCCGTGCTCCCGACGACGCTCTGAACACCCTCCCTACTCTGTATGTCCTTTTGTCGTGTGACCACCCTTTTGTGTAAGTCTTCTCTTCCCGTTGAACGTGGTCCGGTGCAATGACCTCTTTTGACCAACCAATGAAGAGGTCACCCTGGCCTTTGTTTTCTAGGTTCCAAGGAGATGTGACTGGTAAAATCGAAGCCATCAGATCCTTTTCCGAATCTCTGAACTTTATTCTCCAACACATGCTGCTTCAATTTGTAAGACTTGGACGGAATGAGTTGCAGAAAATAAAACGTGTTACTGTGCTCATGGCTTGGTTTCCGAAAAAGAAGTAGAGTGAAAATTCGCCTTACCCAGTAAGACTGCCTCAGATAAGGACCAAAGGCAGGTTACCTGTTACGGTAAGTTTCAAGTAACTTTCAAGGCTGGACCTTAACGGAGCACCACTTTAGCCTTGGCCTCTTGGACGCTCCTTGGAGCCCAGCTGCCAGGCAGCCGCACGTAAAGGCTACGTCTGGAGTCTCAGCGGGAGGTGGGTCCCAGCTGCCAGCCTATCTCCACCTTCCAGCCGTCCCAGTCACCAGCTGACATCCTGAGAAAGGGAACTCCTTGGTCAGCCCATTGAGTCTTGAGAAATAATAAATTGTTCTTAAGTTACTCAGTTTTGGTGCAATTTTTTCCTGCAGCAGTAAATAACCAAAGCTTTTGGGCTACTAGTCACCTGGGCATGTGCATTTGGCAAAACTCACGAATTGTATACTTACATCCTCAACATTGTACCGGGAGTTAACTTGACCTCAAAAAGAAAAAAAGAACTTACCAAGCAGAAGTAAAACTTATCTAAGCATCTTTACTCATCATAAAAAACCGATGCCCATCATCATAAGAAATCCAAAGCCAATGCTATTGAAGTCAGGATCTAGAAAGGGGTGCTGTATGATTTAACATTGCTTTCAAGATTTTAGCTAATTCCTGCATAAGAAATTGTAAAAGGCAAGTTTTGAAAAAGAAGAGAAAAAATGATTTTACACGTTAGTGTTAAAATTGTATACCTAGAAAAACCCAGGGAATCTATTTGACAATATGAGAACTTATAAAAAATATAGTGAGGTGAACGGATTAGTTGGCAAGTGCTGGTGGCTTTCTTTATATAAACACCACGAAGTTAGAAACAGAAATGAATGATATCCAACTCCCAGTAGCAACGAAAATACCATAGTTTACAAAGTTACAGAAACCAAATGGAGAAAGCTACAAAACTTTATTGAAAATAAGATAAAATATAAGATTAGGGGGCGCCTGGGTGGCTTGGTCAGTTAAGTGTCTGACTCTTGGTTTTGGCTCAGGTCATGATTGTGCAGTTTTGTGAGTTTGAGCCCCACGTTGGGTTCTGTGCTGGCAGTGCAGAGCCTGCTTGAGATTCTCTCTCTTCCTCTCTCTTTCTCTCTGTCCCTCCCTCCCTCACGCTGTCTCTGTCTCTCTCAAAAGAAATGAATACAGGGGCACCTGGGTGGCTCAGTCAGTTAAGCATCCAGCCTCAGCTCAGGTCATGATCTCATGATTCGTGGGTTCAAGCCCCGCGTCAGGATCTGTGCTGACAGCTCAGAACCTGGAGCCTGCTTCAGATTCTGTGTCTCCCTCTCTCTCTGACCCTCCCCTGCTTGCTCTGTCTCTCTCTGTCTCTCAAAAATAAATAAAAAACATTAAAAAAAAGAAATAAATACATAAACTCAAAAAAGTAAAATGAGATATACCGGATACCTGGCTGGGAAAATATATATGAAAGTATTAATCTTTCTGCATCCACACATACAGTTCTTACTGTCTTGTAAGAATCCCAACCTTGTTTAATTAACTGGCTCAAATCACTTGACAATTCCCAAGGAAAAAGCTAAGATGCTTTAGAGAAGTAAAATGGTGATTGCTTATTTGCCTTATCAGCCACTGCAATGACTCTATAAAACTTACTGCAACTGACATAACAGTAAACCTAGGAGTCTGTGGGGCAGAGATGTCCATACACAAATCTGAAAATGCATGAGAACCGATTTACGCAGTCGGCCTTTCATTTCTGGTGTTTATTTAATACACAACACTGGCCTACGCTGTCTTTTATCAGAAAGGATGCAATCTTAGTATTCCTGATGTCCACAGACATCAAAGTATATTCTCGCCAGGGGCAAATGGAGGTATTTCAGACTGGGGAGCCATATCAAGGGCATACATATTTTCTTGATATATTTTAAATTTTATTATTTTAATTTTTCCTTTATGTTTTCCATACTTTTTAAAAATGTTTATTTTTGAGAGAGAAAAAGAGTGAGTGGAGGAGGGGCAGAGAGAGAGGGAGACACAGAATCTGAAGCAGGCTCCAAGCTCTGAGCTGTCAGCACAGAGCCCGACGTGGGACTCGAGCTCACAAACTACGAGATCATGACCTGAGCCAAAGTGGGACATTCAGCTGACTGAGCCCCCCAGGCACCCCCCGCCTCCCCCCCATCTTTCTATAAACATGGTGTCTTTCTTGTTTGATTGTCAAATCTTCCTGGTGATCTTTTCAACAGTGAACTCAGTACCTGCAGCTCTGACAACGCCTAAAACTCAGTGGATACAACACTGTGAACAGCCGTGACCAAGTTTGTTTATGATAACGCCAGGGGTTGGAGCTGGCAGACAGCATTGGCGTTGGCTTCACAAACGTTAAACCATGAAGGAACAAAAGGTATGTTTCAGACTCAGAGAGATACCTTGGATCTGCTTCATTGTAACAGTTTTGCTTTTCCTCCTCGAGAACTTTATACCCCAGCTCTGCCTCCATAATCCTCCCCATCTCCCCCCAGGGTGAGTGCACCCCTGAGACTCAGCCTTAGTTCAGGGACCGCGGCTGCTTGGGCAACAGCCTCACTGGCCCGACCATGCATCCCACCATCATTGACCCTCACAGAAGGGTACGGAGCTGCGTTGTTTGGGTTACCCAGAGCAGCAAGAAACAGACTCTTCTTTGCGCAGGTTTAAGAAAAGGGGGTTATTCATGAGGCCCCAAAAGGTAACTGTGCAGGCTTCCAGGGGCTGAAAGCAAAGTCTGCCGGGCTTGGGGGACAGACTCCGCTAGGTGAGAACCTCTAACTCTTGGGCCCTCGGCCTTTCCCGTTTCTGCTTCTCCTGCTCCCTCCCATAATGGACACTCACTAAGTACTTCGTGACTGTGACCTTGGCTCATCATGGAGCAGCTCGGGCCCGGATCTCCATGAGCCAGGATCCGACCCAGCGTCTGGGTTTTGTAATTCACATTTTGATAGAGAAACTTGTTAGACTCCACCCAGCCCATGGAAGGGCCGTCTCCCTCTCTTCCCGCACCTCCCGGGCTGAGGTCCGTCTTTAGTCACCTCTGGCCAGCTTCAGGCTCTCCCTTCAGTAGGACCCTCGGATGGGATCACTTCCCCCACCAGCAAGTGACATGGGCAGCGAGGGACCAGCAGGCCTCCCGGGGACGGGAAGAGTGCGGACGTTGTCCTCATTAGAACCTCTGAAAGCCACCGCCGCCGCCTGGATTCATAGTCTGTCGATTCATCTCAAGGAAAATCCCAACTTGCACGGGAGCCTAACTGTGGTGACCAGGCCACAGCTGGCTGACCAGCGATGACAAAGGAAGAGAAACAGGGACATAGGTCTGATTTCTGGTTTTGACGTCGCTGCGGTTGTTTGAGGCAGTTCCCCGGGTACTTATCAAACACAGGACACATTCCCTGTGAACCAAGAAGGCATCTTGCCGCACCTTCCAGAGCCTTCCTCTGGAGCTCTGTGGCCCCAGAAGCCATAAACAGTGGGGCAGCCATCTGACAGAGCGGGGGGCGGGAGGGGGGGACGTCCACGGGTGGTCCTGCACTGCTCCAGAGGCAGGTGGGTGTGCTTTACGGCACAATATTGCCTTTCCAAGATGCGTCCAAGCTCTCTTCAGATGCGCATCTGCAGTAACGTCGCAGGCTGAGTGCAGCGTCTACGGGCGCTGATACCTGGAGGCAGGTGTCCTGATAGAGAGGACGCAGCCTCCCGGAGGAAAGGCACCTCTATCACAGACCATGCTGCCAGAACCGTGACCTTGGCTAGCAGCCTGGACGCATCCACACTGCCAACTTCCCCTCCATAAAACGTGGGGGGCTGGGGTTGGCCTCTTACCCAGCTGGCAGGATCCCTGCTTACAAAGAGTGCCGCGTCGGGAACCAAGGTGCTCCTGCAGTGGTCCGCGCTGTTCAGACGTGCCTTGGCCACCAGGCGCGCCCACGATGGGATTGCTGCCTCCGGTGCCCAAGGCCTCCTCTGCCCAGGACGGTCTTGTACTGACAGCGCTGCACATTTTGAGGCAGAAGAGACCACGCAGGCTCTCCGGCCCGACAGACCGAGTGGGTGGCCTTATGTTTCCCACAGATGCTCCCACTCAGAGGGCGCCGGATTCATATTCAACTTTCAGATGCTCACTGGCTGGAACAGATTCGCTAGCAGTGCAGGGACAGTCATGGCAAACAGGTTTCGGGGACCCAGGTGGTGGGCAGGTGCTCCCCCGCTGGGCCACTGCGAAAAAGTGGCCCAAAAACCTACGGCTGAGTTCGTGGAAGGAGGCGGATAGTCGGGCTCATTGGCGTTCATCCGGGGCGGAGATTTCCAGGGCCAGGCCCTTCCTGACCCTGAACTGCTTCTCTGAGGGGGCAGAAGACATCACAGGGTCAAGGGCGCGTCCCTCACGATTGTTCATCTCCCTCCACCTCGGCTTTTCACAAAGGAGATTTGAGGCAGGTGGAGAAGCATGGGCAATACAAGGAATACAAAGAAAATTTAATTTTTTTGACGTTTATTTATTATTGAGACAGAGAGAGACAGAGCATGAATGGGGGAGGGTCAGAGAGAGAGGGAGACACAGAATCCGAAGCAGACTCCAGGCTCCGAGCTGTCAGCACAGAGCCCGACTCGGGGCTCGAACCCATGAACCCTGAGATCATGACCTGAGCCGAAGCTGGACGCTTAACCAGCTGAGCCACCCAGGTGCCCTACAAAGAAAATATAATAAGGAATGAGAAAAAAAGACTCAGAGCAAAGGAAGGTGTCAGGGAAGAAATGTAAAGCTGATGACACAGCACCAGAGCTAGCACGTGTCCCCGGGTGACTAAGTATCACCTGTCACCACATTTAGTGGCTCTCCTTGGCAATCCCAGGGACCTGCAGGGTCGGTTCTGGCCTGTGAGCTGGGTCGGTTCTCTCCTCTCTATTCTTGAGCATCCTGACATGTGCCAGGTGAAGGGAGCTGCCTACAGAAACCTCGGGATAGCAAGGTCAGGGTCAGAAGGCAGACTCAGAGTCCTCGTTGGGGTTCTGGTGGGGAGAAAGCCCAGGGGGAGCATGATGCGGCTAACATGCTCCTGCTGCCCAGGCCCCCATACCCGTGTCCCTTCACCGACACAGCTCTTTCCGCCGAGCCACAGGGCGCAAGGGTGTGGAGGCCAAGCTATAAAAGACAGCCATGTGACACGGAGCAGATTTGTTTGCCTTCCCCAACTTATTCCGGATGCAGCTCACATGACCTGTTTAAGAAGATGGATATTGTTTGAGTTAAACAAGGTAACGCACATTAACTTATTTACATCAACTTGTTCACGAAGGCCTAGTGAGTTAGTTGAAACAGAACCAAATACAGAAACTCCGGGTGACTGGAAAGTTGGCCTCTAGATGCTGGATTGAGAGACAAACTAAGAGATCTCTAGAGAAGCTGCGTTTCATGGTGGTTAGTGGTTGGAATGTGGGACGCTGGCCTCTTTCATTGACTTTGGGCAAGTTTCCCAACTTCCTGTTGCCTCAGTTCCCTCCTCTGCAAAAGGGGAGTACGGCAGTCCCCTCAAATCTGTGGGGGTTACCCAGTAGGTGTCATGCATAGTTTCGAACCCTATGTGCAGTTTTTTTCCCTATACCTGGACACCTATGGTTGAGTTTAACTTACAGATGAGGCTCAGGAAGGGAATAGTGATGCTAACTTATGATAAAAGAGAATAATTCTAACATGTTACTGTAACAAAAGTTATGTGAATGCGGTCTCTCTGTCCCTCACCACATCTTATTGTGCTGCACGCCCCCTTCTTGTGAGGACAGGAGGTGACGACTGTCTGCCCGATGAGGGGAGCCAGGTGGATGATGTGGGCACGTGATGAAGCGTTCGCTGCTCATGACTTTCTGATGATACGTCAGAAGGAGGATCGTTTGCTTCTGGACCAGGCTTGACCACGCTCCCTGGAACTTGGGCGGGTGAAACCCTGGATGAGGGAGGACTGTGTAATCACAGTTGCAACTTCATGATTGTTGGGGATTAGGTGGCCTGATGGATGAAAGGCGTTCAGAACTCACAGATGTCACAGTAAGTGCTCGGAATTTCAACCACTGCTACTATGTTAACTAATACACTTTTAAAGTTTATTTAAAAATTTTTTTTAATGTTTTATTTATTTCTGAGAGAGAGAGACAGACAGAGCGTGAGCAGGGAAGGGTCAGAGAGACAGGGAGACACAGAATGCAAAGCAGGCTCCAGGCTCTGAGTTATCAGCACAGAGCCCACCGCAGAACTTGAACCCATGAACCGTGAGATCGTGACCTTAGCCAAAGTTAGACACTTTACTGAGCCACCCAGGCGCCCCCAAAATTTTTAGTTTTTATTGAAATTCTAGTTAGTTAACATATAGTGCAATATTGGTTTCAGGAGCAGAATTCAGTGAGTCACCGCTTACATACAACACCCAGTGCTCATCACAAGCGCCCTCCTTAATGCCCAGCACCCATTTAGCCCATCCCCCACCCAACTCCCTCCATCAACCCTCAGATTGTTCTCTATCATTGAGAGTCTCTCTTGGGGCACCTGTGTCGGCTGAGCGTCAGACTTTGGCTCAGGTCATGACCTCTGATTTGTGGGTTCAAGCCCCATATCAGGGTCTGTGCTGAGAGCTCAGAGACTGGAGCCTGCTTGGGATTTGGTGTCTCTGTCTCTCTCTCTGGCTCTCCCCTACTTGTGCTCTCTCTTTCTCTCTCTCTCTCAAAAATAAATGTTTAAAAAATGAAAAAAAAAAAGTCTCTCATGGTTTGTTTCCCTCTCTCTTTCTCTCATATCCCATAAGTTCCTCTGTTTTGTTTCTTAAATTCCACGTATCAGTGAGGTCATGTGGGATTTGTCTGTCTCTGACCAAATTACTTCACTTAGTTTTGTAGCATCTAGTTCCACCCACGCTGCTGCAAGTTGTTAGCTGACATTAATGACACAGTAGTAGTGACTTCCAGGAGATCACTAGTAATTCTCTGTGGTGCGAAGAGATGCCGTATTTCCCCTTGTGTGATGAACGAGCACTGTTCTCAGGAGCAGGCTGCGGACAGCCACGTTCTCGGAGACCCGGCAACAGTTTTCGTTGGCAACTGACCCAGTAGTGCTCATATTTCACTTTGCCTCATGGAGGAGACAGCTGTGGCTGACGGACAGCCTGGTACCAGAGAACACGTCTACGTGACGCATTTTCCCCCGCCAGCCCCCCCACCATCGCTTTTCATGTGGAATTCCTCATTCACTCAGCGGTGATGGGACCCCGGGAAGTTTCCACAGAGCAGAATGACAGCTGCTGCGGAGGTAACAGAGGACAAAGATGCAAGGATAAGGGCCAGATGCCCCTTCCTAAAGATGGAGCGTGTGTGCAAATGCAGAAACCATACCAATTCTGCAATGGGGCTGAATTGGAGAGAGCCTGGATTATTCTAGATCTTTGAAGAAGTGGGTGGGGCTTAGGGAGATGCATTAAGAAATAGATAAGGGTGATTTATAATTAACATGAAGTTTTCTTAAGTTTATTTATTTTGAGAGAGACAGCAAAAACATGAGCGGGGGAGGGACAGATGGGGGGCGGCGGGTTGGGAGGGAGAGAGAGAGAGAGAGAGAGAGAGAGAATCTCAAGCGGGCTCCATGCTGCCAGGGCAAAGCCTGATATGAGTCTCGAACTCACAAACTGTGAGGTCATGACCTGAACCGAAACCAAGAGTCAGACGCTTAATTGACTGAGCGCCCCAGGCGCCCCATAGAGTTGTTTTCTATAAAATGCTTCATTTAAGAAGGCTCAGGGGGCTACTCTGTTGAGGTGAAACAGCCTTCCTAAGAATTTCATTTACACTTCATGTTGCTTAGCAAACTGTTTCTTCACGTAAAGTCATTTGCAAAGGCTGTTGGGGGATCAAAGAGCCCTGGCCCTGCCCGCAGTCAGCGTCATCTTGGGCCACTTGGAAATTAGCCTTCGTAGGCTCACAATGAGTATTTCCAGGATTGTCCTAGGGTTGCTGAAGGGAGGAAAATTAGTAGAATTCTTGCGTGTGAGTGTGTGTGTGTGTGTGAGTGTGTTGTGTGTGTGAGTGTGTGTGAGTGTGTGTGTGTGGTGAGGACATGTGTGTGTGTGAGTGTGTGTGAGTGTGTGTTTGTGAGTGTGTGTGTGAGTGTGTGTGTGTGTGTGGTGAGGACATGTGTGTGTGTGCACACATGTGCATGTGTGGTTCACCATCACACACAGGCCCTGGCACTCAGTCGCTTCTCAGGGAATGTGTCCTCAGTGACTGAACCCTGAGCACGGACAGAAATTTCCATGTCCCCAGAAGCCCACCCACAATGCACACGCTCTTCCCTGAGAAGTGTTTCTGGTGACAGGATCTACAAAGCCCCGGGTAGGCGGGGCTGGATGTAGGGGTGGCCATGGCTGTCCAGCAGTTCAGAGACAAGGGACCCAGAGACGATCCCATGGCCAAGGCTGAGATGAGAGGGAGGAAGGGTCTTGGACTCCAACTGCTCGGACTTGGTGTTCTGACTTTGTCACTTATGCACTGTGTCACCTGGTTCCCTGGCCTTTCAGAGCCTCAGGTCACTTATCTGTCAGATACAGGTAATAAGACTCATGTCATGGACTGGTTGTGAGAATTCAGTGAAAAACCACACGCAGGACATGCAGAAGCAGAGACAATATCCCGTCTGGTGAAGCTTTGTAATAAAAACCAGGTGTCCCCCTTCATATTATAAGGAAAAGGACCCACCGAATGCTTGGTAGGTTCAGGGCACCGACGTGCCATGTTCACGCCTTCTCTTGTTTCATCCTGGCTGCAACCTGACCGGTAGGCATTTCCACCATTCCCATTCTGCAGGTGGAGACGTACAGGAAGGTAAAGAGTGTCACCGAGATTAGCTCTTTAGTAAATGATGGCATCAGGAGTCCAACCAACCAGCCTGACACCAGAGGGAAACCGCACCTTCCCTCCCGTGTCTTGAACTGACTGTTGAAAACAGTTGGGCCGTGAGCATCTATTTGACATATTAACCACTTTGTTTCTTGAAGCAACTTTAGGAAGCAGGGAAGTCAGGAAATACTATCGGTATTCTGCAGATAGAGACGTTGACCTTGAGGGATCACTATTTTCTAAATATTAATAATGACGATGATCATAATGATTCTCTGCTGAGTGGCTAACAGGTGCCGGAGAGCATCTATTCTAGCCAGGAGAACAGCCTCCGTGGGTGGTCGGTGCAAAGACAAGGTCGCACAGGGACTCGCTGAAGAGAGGAGCCTGGCCAGATTCCAGGGGCTCTCCAGGGTAGAGAGGACTCAACCCACTGTTCTTCGTCCCACAGGAGACTGGTGGGACAGGAGGGAGTGACGTCATGGGTTGACCGGCCATATTGACAGGACAAGTCACAACACATACAGGGACTGACACCTCCCTAATGGCCGGCGCCAGTCAGGTGGTAGGTGGTAGTTCTGACATCAGCCTTGGGTTCCCTGTCCTCGGTGTTACAGCACTGCAATCTGGAGGCTCACCACTTGGGGCGCTGTAGCCACATCTTTCCTCTGCTGGGAACTGGCTACATCAGTGGTCCTCCCAAAGATTGGCCCCAGGATCTCTCTACATCCTTACAAGTTATGGAGGAACCCCCCCCCAACAAAAGAGCTATATCTACTGATATTTAGCATATTAAAAATGAACAGCAAGACACTAAAAATATGTATGCACTAATTCATCTTAAAGTAACAATCATACATTTATTACATGCTACCATACATAACATACATAATATACTTTCCCACACCAAAAAATTACTAAGAAGATGGTCCTTTTTTTTACCTTTATGAACTACCTTTGGCACCACCACGTGAGCTTGGCTTCCGAGGTCTTCATGATCTTGTAGGATTCTGCTGAAAGCATTTCAGCCCCGTTTGTCCCTCAGGACTTAGATTATATTTAGATACATTTTAATGGATTTCTTTGGATGCTTAATGCCAGCATCTACTCCTCCAATTAATTAAGTGTCAACTCTGCCGTCCCTGCAGATTTACCTTCCAAAATGTGCTTCGGCCCGTTGTAATACAGAATGTGACCTTCTGAGATGCGCAGTGGGAGCCTCTGGAGCAGGGAGGGTGTGCACCACCAACTGGAGCACTGTGCATGTCGCCAGAACTCGGCCCAAGGGGCAGCACCTGTTGGTAGCAGGGCCAAAGGTCAGAGCCCCTGAGAAAGATTCGTGAGGGTGAACACAGAAAAGTACAAAAGGAGGAAACTCATAAATCAGGAGTGGGCTCTTTTTGTAAATATATGTGGATTTTTAGTTATTATTTATTTATTTTGAGAGAGAGTGTGTGTGTCAGTGGGGGAGGGGCAGAGAGAGAGGGAGGGAGAGAACCTCTAACAGGCTCCATCTTACCAGTGCAGGGCCTGATCTGGGGCTTGAACCCACAAGCTGTGAGATCATGACCTGAACCGATACCCAGGGTTGGATGCTCAATGGACTGAGCCACCCAGGTGCCCCCATTAATCATTTATGAACATGCAGTTCAGTGACTTTAAGGACATCCACATGGTTGTGCAGCCGTCACCACCACCCATCCCTAGAACTCTTGTCACCTTGTGAAACTGAAAGATCCGTACCTTTTATACAACAACTCTTCATCTCTCCCCCCTCCAGCCTCTGACAGTCGCCATTCTACTTTCTGTCTCTAGGACTTTGATTCCTCTAGGTACTTCATATAAGTGGAATCATACGGTATTTGTCTTTCCATGACTGGCTTTATTTCACTTAGGGTCATGTCCTCATGATTCATCCATGTTCCTTCCCCTTTAAAGCTATGAATATATACCACGTTTTGTTTATTCGTTTATCTGTCGACGGACACTTGGGTTGATTCTGCCTTTTGCTTATTGTGAATAACACTGCTCTGAGCATGGACGTACAAATATGTCGTTGAGACTCTGTTTTCAATGCTTTGGGTAAAAACCCAGGAGTGGAATTGCTGAATTGTAGGCCAGTTCCATTTTTAATGTTTTGAGAAATCAGCCATATTGCTTTTCACTGAGCTCCACCATTTTGTATCCCTGCCAACTGTGCCCAAGGGTTCCAGGTTCCCCACATCCTTCAACACTTGTTATTTTCTGCTTTTTTTTTTAAAAGATTATTTATTCATTTTGAGAGAGAGAGAGAGAGAGAGAGAGAGAGAGACAGAATCCCAAGCAGGCTCCACACTGTCAGGGGGCCTTGAACAAACTGTGAGATCATGACCCGAGTTGAAATCAAGCATTGCTCACTTAAAACTGACTGAGCCACCCAGGTGCCTCTCTGCTCCTTTTGATAGTAGCCATCCTAATGGATAAATGGATAAGTGAATAAATACTTATCTTTGTTTATTTTCCACAACAGCACTTGATACAGTGCCTGGCCCAGGGGATGACCACAGTGAGAGGCTTTGAAATGGAATGCCTTTTTGTTCAATAACATGTTGACCTAAGTCCCTCCGATCAGCCTGCTCGGCCTCATTGAAGCCATCGTTGTCACTGCACAGTGATAGCCTGTATCAGGGCTGAGAAGTTCTGTCACGTAAAGACAGCGTCTCCAGACACATCCTGTCCACACACGGGAAAATCTGACGTGGTAAAGATGTCCGTCTTTCCCAAAACAATCTGTAAAATTGTGTTGGAACTTGATACCACAATATAAAATGTATCTAAAAAATACGCTTGTAAGAATAAACACAAAATCCTGGCACGGAGACTAGTGGGGCCCAGGGGGGCTATTTCTGCAGCTACTTAAACACTGTAACACAATGAGCATCTGCTTTTGCTGGTAGCCAGAGGCTGGCTCCGGCTTGGTGTGCGGGGAGATTTCTTTTCAGCCCCCCTTCCTGCTGTGGCCTGAGGTTCAGTGTCACAATTGCCAGTCCCAGAGCTGCCACCAGCATTCCCCTCAGGCAACCTCCCTCCTTGAGTTTATTCACCACTCAATGCTTCCAGCTCTGGTTCTGGGTCACAGCTGGTCACCCTTTCTTTAGGCGGGAGAGTTCCTCAGAGATTTTCCTCACTTCCTGAGAACACAACCCCGAGGGTGAATTTCCTTTAAGGTCTGGGTGTTCTGGGGCAAGTGCAGACATGCGGCAGAGTATCTATAACGTCATTGTATGAAAAATAGGTTCACTTACAGAACTCAAAGAATATGTTGCACATTATCGTCATTTTGCCTTCGTGAAACTGAGGCAGAGGGACCTAAGGGCTGGGCAGAGGCAGGGCCCCGACTGGATCTCTAGCCCCTCGTGCCCAGCGAATCCCCGTTTGTAGGTGCTGAGATGTCACGTTGCCTCTGTTGAATGGCTTGTGACGGGGACACTGGTGTCTTGATGTCTGGGAGGCCAACTAAGACTTAGAACCAACAGAGAAATCAGGAGCGGCTTCGTGCCAGTGTCCCGTCACTGTGCCGTCTCTCCTTGTTCACCGCTGGGCCAATCAGCTCTTCTGATTCGATTTTTCAAGAAAGGCTCCTTCTAGGTTTCTAGACAAGCCAGAATTACTGTGTCGTGTTTGCTAATGACCATGATTTTTTCCTTCTTTATTGAGGTATGATTGACACATAACAGTGTGTGAGTTTAAGGTGTGTGACAATGTGTTGTGAAAGCCAATCTTTCTTTTTTTTATTGAGGCGTCATTGACATATAACATATTAGTTTTGGGTGTACAACATCATGATTCAATATTTGTAGATACCGTAAGACGATCACCACAGTAAGTCTAGTGACATCCGTCCCCAGATGGTTACGAGTTTTTTCTTGTGATGAGAACTTCTAAGACCTGCTCCCTAGCAACTCCCAGATACACAGTCGAGTATCATCAACTACGGCCAGTGTGCTGCACACACAGCCTCACGACTCATTTTAGACATGCAAGTTTGTACCTTCCGTATCAAATATTTTTTAATGCTGGACAGTGAGGAGGAGGAGAAACCAGACAGACTTTTGCTGCCACTGACACCCTTGCGTTCCTCCGTCTGTTGACCACGGTCCATTCAAGCACATGGGAACCTGCCCAGACCAGTTCCTCCCCTAGGGCCAGTTAAGACCCAGATGAACTTGAACTGGGAATCAAGGCCCTTGGACTGCTGTCCAGCTCACCCTGTAAATACCACTTGTTAACAGTTGATGAAATCTAAGCCCTACCTGGATCTTTGTTTTTCAATGTTTATTTATTTATTTTGAGAAAGACACAGAGAGAGAGAGAGAGTGAGTAGGAAAAGGGCAGAGAGACAAAGAGAGAATCCCAAGCAGCCTCCGCATTGTCAGTGTAGAGCGGGATGCAGGGCTTCAACTCATGAACTGTGAGATCACGACTTGAGCTGAAATCAAGAGTTGGGTGCTCAACTGACTTAGCCACCCAGGTGCCCATGCCCTTCCTGGACCTTAAAACACCTTAAAGATGACCTCATTGTCAAAAGAGAGATGATGTGAAGGTTAAACAGTTACTTTGGAAATGTTATTCAAATGGAAAATAGCGGTAGAAGCAGCATGAAAATCTTACCGAACACCTAAGACCCACAGAACTTGGTGTCAGCACAGTGGAGAAGCTGCATCATCAGCCCAAGTGCACACGGGATTCATGGATGAAATCTAAATATGCAAGGAAGTCAATGAAAATATGAGTCTCGGGCTGCCTTTCTGAAGTTGTGGCCCTCAGAGGAGGTCTCTCAAAACACTTTGAAGAAAGGGGTTTTATATTGAAATCAGTTTGGAAATTCTTCTCTCTTGTGTCCACTCCTCTGGGAAGTTGCAATGGATATTAATTTATTAAAAGTTTTGGTGAATCTTACAGCAGTGGACCCAGGAGAGCCATGATTTCCCACACTCACTTGATGACAGGACTTGTTTTTAGTAACATGTTCTGACCCAGAGAGGAACACATTTTGGGAATGCTGATCTGGATCTCTACACCTTGGAAGGGCTGTCACAAGTATGAAATTCCTGTAACAGATAGCTGTATAAACACAGCTCAGTGGAGACACGAACAGGGTCCACACAAGAAAGAAGAACAGGAGCTGGACCAGAGCAGTCTTGCAGACTCTCTAAGAGGAAGAAATTGCCGCCTGAAGAGCCTTGAATGCCAAGCTAAAGGGCCAGGACTCCTAGGAGGAAGCTGGTATGTTGTGTCCCATTTCTCAATGGGCTCCTCCTGAGAGACTGGTTAGCTTTGGATGGGTTTGCCCAGGACCCGCAGTGTGCACACCGGGCTTCCTGTGCTACCTCCATTTCCCAGGCAGGAGACCACCACGTTGGGTGTGTGTTTCATCCAGTCCTTGCTCGGACCAGTGGCTCTTGAACTTCAGCATGCAATGGAGTAACCTGGAAGAGTCGGCAAAACACGGATTGCTGGGCTCTACCCAGTGTTTCCGATTCTGTAGGCTGCAGAAGGGACCTACGGATTTGCATTTCTTTTCTTTCTTTCTTTTTTTTTTGTTTACTCTTCTTTCTTAAATGTTTTATTTATTTTTGAGAGAGAGAAAGAGACAGCATGAATAGGGGAGGGCCAAAGACAGGCTCCCAGCTCTGAGCTAGCTGTCAGCACAGAGCCTGATGCGGGCCTTGAACCCATAAACCATGAGATCATGACCTGAGCCGAAGCCCGATGCTTAACCAACTAAGCCACCCGGGTGCCCCGTTTTGTTTACTCTTATATCCTTGCTGTCTAGACACTGCTGGGCATATGGTAAGGTGCTCAAAAAATATTCATTGAATGAATGAATATACCTCGACAGACTCTAATTCCTTATGTGTATTTGGGTCTCAATGAATGGTTGTTGAATTCATGTTTGTTCAAGATGGAAAAAGGATCATTGAGTACAAACCTGTATGTTGCAAACAAGAAAACTAAAATCCCAAGGGCAAGGTGCTGCTGATCCCGCTGGTCTGGCGGCCACCCTCTGAGTAGTTCTTCAGGAATACTTTTAATTCTGACCTTTTGCCCACTAACAATTTTTACCCTGACGGACATGCAGAGGACACAGATGATAGTCTCAGTTTCCCCCCAGAAACAGTAAATGGCTTGGTGCTCGAACTGAGTCAGGGTCTCCAAAATCAAATTCCAGCCATGTCCAGGCAACGGGCAATGACAATGACAGTGAATGAGGCAAGCTGAGACCCAACTCATGTCGACTGGGGCCATGCTCCTAGTTGGGCCAGTGCGGCCAAGCAGATGTCAGGGTCACGTTTCTCTGTGTAGGGAAACAGGCTCAGTGAAGGCAGATACTGGGTGCAGGATGACTCGGTAAGAGCAGGTTCAGATTTAAAGGGTTTAATTCCAGCATCTTCATTCTTCTTCCTATACAGCATCGTCTCTGAGGGTGTCCTACTCCTTGGTCATGGAATGACATTTGTAAAGGGTTTGTGGGTTGGCAGAAGGGAGGAGGCATGCAGAGGGCTCCAGGGATCTGGAAAATGTGTATTTGCCCCTTTTCCCTATTGGATTGTGAGGCAGAGCCACACGCACAGGCAACATAGATGGAGGATGGCAGGGATTTGCTAAAAGCTCCATTATTCTCTACCAAGTCGAATCCTCCTGCTTCTCTCTTACCAGCTTTCACCCAAGTTTCTTCCCTGCAAGGTAATAAGCCCTAATTGGAAACAGAAATGCAGCCTTTTGCCTGAGTCACAGGATGACAACAAACCAAGATAAATTAGACTTAGGCTTGAGGGAGCCTGGGCTGTCTCTGCTAATGAAGTGAGCACAGCAGGGAGTCTGTGGCCAATTTAAAGAGACAGTCCCTGGAGCGCCTGGGTGGCTCAGTCGGTTAAGTGTCTGACTTCGGCTCAGGTCATGATCTCATGGTCCATGGTTTCGAGCCCTGCGTTGGGCTCTGTGCTGACAGCTCAGAGCCTGTAGCCTGCCTCAGATTCTGTGTCTCCCTCTCTCTCTGTCCCTCCCTTGCTCACACTGTCTCTCTCTGTCTCTCAAAAATAAATAAAAAACATAAAAAAAAATAAAGAGACAGTCCCTGCCTCAGTCTGCAGCTCACAGGCTAGGGTTGCTCACTAGTACATCCACCGTGCAGCATCAAGGAGATACAAGGTGAGCTGGGCTTCGTTTCATTTCTCTTCTGTGCACCGCCCCCAAGTGGGCCGCCAGTGAGTGAGAAGGAAGAGAAGGCAAGGGCAGAGATGTAGAATTAATAGAATCTTGAGAATGAATAAGGGAATTTTAAAAATTAGTAAATGAATTAAAAAAGTCCTCGAGCTACAAGGTCAATATGTGAATATCAATTGTATTTCTTTATACAAACCATATAGAAAAGAAAATTTGAGTTCTATTTTGCAAATACAGTGTACAACTGCATAAAATGTTTTAAGGACTTAGGAATAAGTATAACTAAAGATGTGCAAGACCTCCACACTGAAAACTGAAAACCACGAGACCTTAAAAACTATCTATAAGAATAAGGAAGTATACAATGTTCATGAAATAGAGCACGTAACTATTATGAAGATCCGTTCTCCCCAGATTGATTTGTAGATTCAATGCAATCAGAGTCAAATCTCAGAAAGATGTTTCCTGTGGGGGTGGGGGAGGAGGGAATCGACAAGCTGTTTTTAAGTGTGAGAAGGAAATGCAAAGGGATACACATAGGCAAGTCAACATTGAAGAACAAAGATTGGAGGATCGTGAGACTTATTATGCAATTACCTTATTCAGCGTAAGTTTGGGCAAGATTAGGGGACAGAATGTAGAGTCCTGACACAGAGCCATTCATGATTCCCCTGATTCTCACGAAGGTCAAGCTGCGTAGTGGTGGGCAGATGAGGGTCTCTTCCATAAGTAATGTCAGATCCCTGACTCCACACTAATCACAGAACTCAATTCCAGACAGATGACTGATTTAAATGTGCATGGTAAGTCACTACATCTTCTCAAAGATAACATATGAGAATATCTTCTGATTTTAGGGAGGCACAGGTTTCTTCAGTGGACCACAAAAACCATGAATATGTAAGGAAAAAATGGGCAAATTGAAATTCATTAAAATTAAGAACTTTCAGAGAAGGGTGCCCTTCCCCAACCTTCCCTTCTCATTAAAAGAAAAAAAAAAAGAAATAATAAGAACTTTAAGTCATCAAAACTCCACCAAGGAAGCAGAAAATGTACCACAGAACAGCAGAAAATATTTGCAACACATATATTAATACCGCAAAGAACGTTCACGAAGCACTATAAAGATAGAGAACTAAACAGAAAAATGAACACTTTATATAAAAGGATATGTATTTAAAAATATTTTAATGTTTTATTTTGAAATTTATTTTTGAGAGAGGGAGACAGCATGAGCAGGGAGTGTCAGAGAGAGAGGGAGACACAGAGTCGGAAGCAGGCTCCAGGCTCAGAGCTAGCAGTCAGCACAGAGCCCGATGTGGGGCTCGAACCCACGAACCGTGAGATCATGACCTGAGCCAAAGTCGGATGCTTAACCTCCACCCAGGCCCCCTATTTAAAAATTTTTAAGTTTGTTTATTTATTTTGAATGGGAGAGCGCATGAGTGGGGTAGGGACAGAGAGATTGGGGAGAGAAAATCCCAAGCAATCCCACTTTCAGTGTGGAGCCTGATGCGGGACTCAGACTCATGAATTGCGAGATCATGACCTGAGCTGAAAACAAGAGTCAGACGCTGAACCGACTGAGCCATCCCGGCGCCCCAAAAGACATACATTATTTGAAATATGCTCAGCATCAGAGAAATCAGTCACAGGGAATGTGCAAATTAAAGCTGCAAGAGTCCAAACTCTGTGACCCAGTAACGCGCCTACTGTCTGTATGCCTCTTGGAAATGCTCCTTTCCACAGTGTCTCCCCAACATTTTCCAGCTCTTAGGCGTCCCTTTCCCTGGCTCTTGTGGCCACAGAGACAGATGTCCCTGTGACGTAGGCTGTCATCTGAGCAAAGCGGTGAGAGAAAAGAGAGGAAAGGAAAAAAGAGGGCTCTTCCCACCTCCAGGTCCCCTGGCCACAGGCACGAGAGCTCGCTCAGGGCGGGACCGGAGGGAAGAGAAAGCCAGAACAAACCCGACGCAGCGATCTCGCTCGCCACAGCGTCATGGAGACAGTATCAACTCCAGAATGCATAGAAAGTGACTGTGTGGTATGCAATTAGCACACACACCAGGAGAAAAAGAAAATCTATAATTAAGCATTGAATTTCTTTGTTGTTTCCCGGAGAGGCATAAAGACGGGTGCGTGACTGCATTGGATCCACTCTTTGGACTTTTTGACTCCTGAGGCTTTTGGTAAGTTTTCCCACATTAAGAATTTTGTTCTCCAGGAGCGGTTTCTGAGTTGGCAGCCGCAGCATGGTCAGCGTGGTCAGCGTGGCAGACGTTTCGGCCTCTGAGAGCCCCCCTTTCCGTCAGCGTCCGCCCCGAGCACAGAGCGGAGGCTGAGAACACATTCCCAGTGTCTCCAAGGCTCCGAGAAGGAGAGAGGGTGGGGCACTCATCTGTTCTTTATTCTTTTTGTTTACTCAACACATGTTTATTTTTTTTTAAGTTTATTTATTTTGAGACAGACAGAGAGAAAGTGAGAACAGGGGAGGGGCAGAGAAGGAGGGAGAGACAGAATCCCAAGCAGGCCCCTCGCTGTCAACGCAAAGCCCTGCAAGGAGCCTGATCTCATGAACCCTGAGATCTTGCCTGAGCCAAAATCACCAGTGGGACACAACCAACTGAGCCACCTGGGCGCTCCTCAACTCACGCTTACTGAGTGATCCATGGAAGGACTTGGAACCAAGCTATTGATTGAAACGAACACTTAATTCCTCACTTCACCTCCTTAAATTCATGCTTCTTGAGCTGACCTTGAAGGTCCTGCCTGAGAGTCCTAGACGAGAACTTGACACTGGGAACTGAGGGGAAGGAGGTGGCAAGGAAAGAGCCACATTTGCCAAAATGCGCGGGGGAACTGGCCACTGAGCTGTGTGACCCCAGAAAGGGCACTTCACCTCTCTGGACCTCATTTTTCTTTTCTACAAAATGCTGTAAACACAGCGACTTCCTCCTAGAGTTATCAAGAGGTTCAGTGATGTTAAGTCTGCGAAGGGTCTGCCTGATTCAGTCAAAGCGGGTCTTCCCTTCCTGTCTCGGCCCCTCTCACACGACCTCTTACTGCTCTGGCGACCTCCCTCCAGGACTTGGAGCCACACCTCAAGGCTCAGAGGGGCGCAGGAGGAAATGCCCTACTTCCCGGGAGCGCTCTGCTCCGCCTCAGAGGCCTGAGGCCCAGGAGGCACGGGACAAGCAGGTCATGTCAGGACATTGTGAGGCTTAAACAAGAGGAAGAAAAGCTGCTGTACTATTGGGGGCACCTGGGTGACTCAGTCGGTTAAGTGTCTGACTCTTGATCGCGGCTCGGGTCTTGATCGTGAGTTCAAGCCCTGGTTGGGCTGTGCGTTGGGCACAAAGCACCAAGGCTGTGCTCCTCAGACTCGAACCTCAGCTCAGGCCTTGGAGGCCCTGTAACAAGCAGTGACTCCGTTGGTCTAGGCCCGGGATTCTGCATTTTTACCGGGTGGTGCAGGTACTGGTGCTGGTCCAAGGACTAGGCTCCAAAGCGACTCCTTCCATGTCTGAGCTTGCGGATCCAGGCTTCCCATGCCTGGCCGCTGTCTGCATCCCTCACGAGCTGGCCCCTTCCCACTCTGCCTGGTCCTGCTTCCCCTCCAGGATGAGAGCTCTGAAGGCGGTCCTTTCCCTTCTCGAGCCCAGCCAGTCACCTTGGCACGGGCTCTCCTCACTGAGCTGTGGGCAGGGTGTTGGGAGAAGACAGTCACCCTAGAGCACAGCCCTACAGCAGCCTCTGCAAGATCTCGGCCAGGAGCCCGGCCTCTGCCCCCGGCAGACAGATCAGAGGAGCTGGGCCTCCCCTGAGCCGCGCTCTGCCTTGCAGTTCTGAGGAGTCCCCTTAGCCCCTTGATCTTTGAGTTTCTCAGCCTCCATCACTAACTACATGTGACTTCAGGCTGTTCCCCCACCTTTCTGAATCTAAGGACATCATCTGTAGAAACAAGAATAAAGCCACACATTCATGTTCATAGCATCACTATTTACCAATATCCAAAAGGTGGAAGTTGGGGGTTCCTGGGTGGCTCAGTCAGTTAAGCGTCTGACTTCAGCTCAGGTCATGATTTCACGGTTCGTGGGCTTGAGCCCCGCATCGGGCTCTGTGCTGACAGTTAGCTCAGAGCCTGGAGCCTGTCTTCAAATTCTTTATCTCTCTCTCTCTCTCTGACCCTCCCCTGCTCATGCTGCCTCTCTCTCTTCTCTCAAAAATAGATAAAACATTAAAAAATCTGTTAAAAAATCCAAAAGGTGGAAGCAACCCGAGTGTCCATGGATGGACGAAGGGAAAAGCAAAATGTGTATAGACACAGTGGAATAGTATTCAACCTCTAAAAAAAATTTTTTAGTGTTTTATTTTTATTTTTGACAGAGAGAGAGGGACATGTGTGAGCAGAGGAGGGTCAGAGAGATGGGGAGACACAGAATCAGAAGACAGGCTCTAGGCTCTGAGCTGTCAGCACAGAGCCTGACTCAGGGCTTGAACCCATGAACGGTGAGATCATGACCTGAGCCGAAGTCAGACGCTTAACTGACTGAGCCACTCAGATGCCCCAGTATTCAGCCTTTAAAAAGAAGGGAATACTGTCATGTCCTACAATACGGGTGAAGGAAGTGAGGACATTAAGCCAAGTGAGACAAGCCAGTCACAAAAAGGCAAATCCTGTGAGATTCCACTTATGTGAGGCTCCTAGAGTAGTCAGATTCACAGCAGCAGGAAGTAGTAGTCGTGGGGGGCTGGGCGGGGAGGGGGCTGGACTGGGAGCCTGGGGAGCTGTTCAGTGGGTACAGAGTTTTGGTTTCACAAGATGTGAGATCCCTGGAGATTCACGTGACAATGTAAATACAGCATACTTCCCACTATTCGACTGTACTGTTAGAAATTGAGATAGCAAATTTTATAGCAGGCGTTCTTTCTGTTGTTGTTGTTTTAGAAAATACAGTTTTTAAAAATGGAATAAAATACGGCCCTCATGGGGCTTTTGTGAGGTTTCCATTAGACTGTGGGCCAGGCTACCAAGGCACAAGCCTCAAGACAGATATGCTTGGTTCTTCTGCAAATAGAAACTTGGGTCCCTGCTCCGTCCGCAGACTCTGCATTCCCGTGGGCGGGACCATCCACTCCGAGACCAGTGGATGGACACCACTCTGGTCTGGGAAGTTTGAGAGACAAGGATGGATAGAGCATGCGTAGATTCTCAGT
The DNA here is from genome assembly GCA_004023845.1 of Helogale parvula. Taxonomy (NCBI): domain Eukaryota; kingdom Metazoa; phylum Chordata; class Mammalia; order Carnivora; family Herpestidae; genus Helogale; species Helogale parvula. Next base: position 31,244 of record PJEM01003861.1, on the reverse strand, counting down.
AAATGTTGGTGAGCAAACAGGTTCCGTTACTGACCCTGTGTTGGGTGGGAAGCCTGTGGGTTGGAGGGTCATTCAGGGCACCGAGTGGAATCCAGGAGACGTTCTCCCAGGCAAAGGCCAGGCTCCCCACCTCGGGAATTCCTTCTTGGGTTTTCTGGGAAGGGGGGCCCAATTTCATTCTTCTTCCGGGGCCTGTCGAGAACTCACTGAACTCCATCCTGAAGGAGGCCTTGCTCAAGCATTGCCCCGCGAGGAAGAGAGCCAAGCAGTCAGCCTGCCAGGAAGCACATCCAGGAGGGTGGTGGGAAGTTTTGGGGAACACCCCCCACCCTTTCTTTCCACCTGTGAGTCCAGCTAGATCATGTGAGAGGCTTTCCTCTGGAAAGCACATCTCAACACAGCTGTCTTATAGAAATGAACTCTTGACAACTTTATTTCATATTCTGGGCTATTTGGTTGTTAATTATAATAATGAGGAGGTAAATTAAGTGAAATTGTTGGAAGTGGGGTTGAGTGGATTCTACCATTCCACATGTATGTTTAATTCTTTACTACAGAGATTCATCCTGATTACAATGAACTCTGTAAATACTGAAAACATATGGTCATCGAGGTCACCTGTGGGAAGCTGCAAAGCTTCAGCTGCTCGGCCATTTACTAGCCAGTAATGTCACTCCCCTGGGGAGTTACAAAAATAGGCAGGGGAGCGCCACTCCCTGTCAGGAGAAGCCAGAAAAACAAAGATCAATCGCTTACAGGCAGGCTGGTATGGGCCCTTCACGTGCTGTGCTAAAAACTTTAGTTTGTTTCCTTCTTGACCCTAACTTTGACCCTGTTTCCTAGCAACCAACCCTGTCAGTTTCCCGCCCTAAACCCTATATAGGTGTGGGTTTTTTCTTCTTCGGAAAAATAAAGGGGGCTTGATCAAAATCGCTTGTCTTGCCTCACTCTCTGTGCGCCCCTTCCTGCCCTACTCTCTCTCCCTCCCTCAGGAACGGACCCACGACAATTTACCACAATTTACCGCCCCGCCGGGGGCCAGGGCGGGACCCGACAGTCACCCAGCACCAGGGCTCTTCCGTTTAATCCACACAGTGAGCTTCACAGCAAAATCACCCATCATGCCTGTGGTCCCTCTCCACCACGTGTCACGCTGACCGCCATGGCCCTGCAGGCAGGCCCCAACAGTCTCCCAGGTTGGCCCTTTGCTTGTGCGCTCTCTCTTTGGCAGCCTCATGCTCAGAGCTTCTTTACAGATACGGAGAAACCAGAGAAACAGTCCATCGGAAGGTGCTTGTATATCCTCTTTCAAATTCTGAGTTGGACGTGAGTGCGCCCCACTCTCGAGTGTGAAATGGAGCCTGACTGTTAGACCAAGCACCAAGGACTTTAGGCAACTTACATCAGTCACCGAGGACTAGAACTGTTACCATTCTGCAGCCTGGGCCTTCTATGCCCCTTATCCTCGCCCAGATGGCTAGTCAGTTGACCCATAAGTAGCTTTAGGGACTGAACTTCAGCCAAATGCCCGAGAGAAACGCCCAGGAGAAGCTCCAAATCTACTAACAACCTCCAATCTCCTGAAGCAGAGAATCCTCTTCCGGGTAACTTTCACTGGATTGATATGCTGACACGTGAAGGGTGTGTGCTGTGAAATCCGGCAGAGCTGGGCTTCACTGAAGTTTGCCACTCCCTGGCTGCGGGCAGATGGCCGAGTTACCTAACCTCGCTGAGTGCAAGCTCCCTTAAATGTAAACTAGAGATAATATTTGCATCTCTGTTTGTGTGTAGAGTGCTTGGCCTATTTCTGGAGACAAGTAAGTGCTAAATAGACTCGGCCAGGTGGGTGCAAGAGACCGGGGACCTGCTGTTGGTGTTGGGTAGGATGACAGTCAGAACAACACTTCCCAGAAAGGGGATTCAGATGTAGGGGAAAGATGAATATGGAAACATCTTCTATTTTGGAAGTTTGTTTCCTTGGACATTCTTCCTCCTCCAAAGTCTGGGGCACGGCATCTTCCAGGGCCTTGCATGCCCTCCTTGAAATGCCCTTTCCAACCCCGCTTAGCCACCACCGTTACATTTTAAATAGCCATATTGATTTTCCTTCCCTTTACCAGCGAAACCCTCCAGGCTCTGTTGACAGAGCAAAGCACAGGCTCTGCTTCTTCCAGGCACTCTTCAATGCAGGGCACTGCGTCAGCTTCTGTACCTTGGTTTGTGGAGACAGCACCTGGAAAGAAAGCAACTGGAGAAAGCTGCAGGGCCAGTGCAGACTACCTGTCCATTCCTGGCCGGTGTGGACAAATCCTTCATGCAAGTCAGGGAGGGCCGGAATTGACTTGGGGTCAGGATGTGGGGAGATGTGGAGGCTCCTTTGTCTTTCATGGTAAAGAAAGGGAATTCCAGAGCTTTGGTTCATTCTCTTGCCAAGAACGATGCCCGGGACGCTGGATGCCAGTTCTTCACCTTCATGCTTGTGACTCAGCCAGAGTCCATACATGTAGAAGGTGGCACATGGCCTAGCGACATATTGTGAGGACTGACCTTGGTGGCCTGATGCATCCCTCTGCATGTGTGTTAGGAACCCCTGTCCACTGGGTGGAGACAAAGCCACCACCATCACCCTCAAGTGCCCTCACAGGCTCAGAGATCTGGTCCTCTGTGGTCTGCAGCCTCTGGGCCAACCAGTGTGGAGAGAGTGGGGTTGGGGATGGGACCACATGGGAAATTAAGGTACATGGTAGGGAGACCCTTTGCTGTTTCTCCTTTCCAGAACAGACAGATTAGGGGAACCTTGGAGACAGCCTCCTCCTTATACTGTGAGAACTACCAGAGGCTCTGAACCCTCTCCCTCTCTCACTTCCTTCCTTCCTTCCTTCTTCCTTCCTTCTTTCCTACCTTCCTCCCTCCCTCCTTTCATTTGTAAACATTATTTCCCCCAGCTTGTCCTGTGTTATAGGCATTGCCTTGGGTATTGGGGACCCAAGGGTGAACAAGACTGAACCCTTACTTCTCAGTCTAATGGTGGAGAAGACAAGAAACGACCATTTCTCTCTAGGGGGTTAAGTGCTGTCATAGAGGCTTGGGTGTCCAGGGTGCCATGGGAGTACATAGACGGGCACCCTAGTGAGCTATAGGTGGTGGAGGGGCTGTTGAGGAAGACTTCCTGAATGAGATAAAACCTCAAACTACAAATAAACATTAGCCCAAGCATAAAAGTTGGCAGCCTTCAAGGTGGGCATGCCCCTCAGTTTCTTCCCCAAATGTTTTCTCAGTTCAAACCTTCCAGAGCTAAGAAGAGCATCTCACTTTTGAAGATCCCCAAAGTGTTGTCTAAATTTTACAAACCAGAAGAGTGGCTCAGAGCCATGCGGGGCTAATAAAGGCAAAGCTAGATACAATGAGTAGACATTGATGTTCTAATGCAATTAATTAGACCAATGGAAATCTCTGGGCATTCAAAGCATTTTGCATCAAGGTTATTATTAAATACCCATGAGTAAAATTCATCAAATATTTGTGAAGGGTCAGTTTTCTTCCAGGCCCTGTTCCAGGTAATTGTAAGGGGATAAAGTAGACAGTGGACAACTCCTCTCCCCTTAAAGAAAGACCTTATGCTTTGATGGGGGAAGATGGAAATGAAACAATAGCACCCCATTTCTCTCTCTCTGTAGAGATATGGATAAATGTCTTACACACACACACACACACACACACACACACACACACACAATAAGAATAGTTTATAGTAGCCACTAGTCCTATGCGGCAATCCGAATGTCCAGGTTAGACTCTGTGCTGACAGTTCAGAGCCTGGAGCCTGATTTAGATTCTGTGTCTCCTTCTCTTTCTGTCCCTCCCCGACTCACACTCTTGTCTCTCTGTCTCTCTCTCAAAAAAAAAAAAACCCAATAAATAAAAAAAGAATAAACAACATTAAAAAAATAAAAATAAGTAAAGTAAAGCCTTCAGTTCCTTAGTCTCACTAGCTATTTCAGTTCCTCAATAGTGACGTGTGACTTGCAGCTACAATATTGGACGGTGCAGATACAGAACATGTATATCGCCGCAGAAGGTTCTACTGAAAGCCATTGTGCCCACGAGCTGTTCATGTGGCTAATTTAAATTTCCTTTAATATTAAGCTTCTTCGATTGTGTTGTCAGGACTGTCCAGAGAAACAGAACCAATACGTGTATATATAAAGAGAGATTTATTATAAGGAATTGGCTCCGGTGACTGTGGAGAATGACAAGTCCCAAGATCTGCAGGTGAGTCACTCCGCTGGGGCCCCAGGAGAGCCGGTGGTGGAATCAGGTACGAGTCTGAGGACTTGAGCTCGAGGAGACCTGGCCCACTTCAAAGGCAATGAGACAGAGGATTTCTCTTTTACTCCAGGGGAGAGCCAGCCTTTTTGTTCCATTCCGGTTTTCAACTGATTCCACGAAGCCCACCCAACATTATGGAGGGCAATATGCTCTACTCAGTCTACGGATTTAATTGTTAATCTTATCGCAAAACACCTTCACAGGCACACCCATAATAATATTTCACCAAATATCTGGGCCAGGGTCTGGTCGAGTTAACACATAAAATAACCATCACACCGATAACTCATGGGGGCACTAGTGACTGTGACATTCTGAAGCACTGTCAATCCACTCAACCACCGTGGCTACTAAAATACCAACTCTTGATTTCGCTTCATGTCCAAGGAAGTAAATCCCAAAGCCAGAGAGAAGAAACAGCTTCCACTTGAACTCTTATCATATGCGATTTTAGAGCATTTCCTTGTGACAATATAGGGCATGGCCTCCTGGAAGGAGCTTGGGTTTACGGTGACACAACACGGACTCAAACGCCAGCCCTGACTCTTGCTATCATTTTGAGCAAGTGAAGTAATGTCTCTGATTTTTGATTTTCCCTCCGGTAAAACTGGATGGCAGTGCCTCCCTCACTGCCCTGTAAAAAATAAATGGGATGGGGCGCCGGGGTGGCTCAGTTGCTTGAGTGTCCGGCTTTGGCTCAGGTCATGATCTCACGATCTGTGGATTCGAGCCCCGTGTCTGGCTCTGTGCTGACAGCTCAGAGCCTGGAGCCTGCATCAGATTCTGTGTGTCTCTCTCTGACCCTCCCCTGCTCACGTTGTCTCTCTCTATCTCTCAAAGAAATTAAAAAAAAAAATTAATGGGATAGAGGTGCCTGGGTGGCTCCGTTGTTCAAATATCCAGCTTTAGCTCAGGTCATGATCTAAAGGTTTGTGAGTTCAGGCCCCATGTTGGGCTGTCTGCTGTCAGCACAGAGCTTGATTCAGATTCTCTGTCCCGCTGTCTCCCTGCCCCTCCTCTGCTAACTCTTTCTCTCTCTCAAAATAAATAAACTTAAAAAAAAAAAACAAATGAGATAATGCAAAAGATGTCTGAGAGACGTGGGCTCTGACAATATTTCTATAATGTCACATTGAAATGGGAGGACATTCCACTGTGAGACCAGAGGACATAGAATGTGTTCTGTTCATCTTTATTTACCCCAGCATACCAGCTACGTCACGGTAGATACTGAGTGCAATAGGAATGAATAAATGTATACATGAATCTTGGGCCTAACCAGTCATGTGAGCTTCTAAAAAACGGGTACTACATTTTGTCTTTCTATATGTAGGACCCTGCTATGTTCATATATTAAGCTTTCAAAAATGTTTTATGACAGATTATCAGTGTTTGAAATTCAAAAAAGAAGAGTTTGTTCATAAGCAATTCAAGCCTTAGAGATTGACTACTCTATAAAAATGTGAAACTTTTAGATATTCATTTTCCTGTCATCCCTCTTAGTGTGTCAGAGATTAAGATCACATTTAATAGCTTTTTGTTATAGTCACACCATCCAACCACATTTTCAATTCAATAACTCACCCACCATGGAAGTCATTACATCTCACTTGGGAAGAGAATAATTCTGTTTCGCTCAAAGGCGGCACGTTGGTCTATTTTACTCCCTCTGATATCACCTATGAAATAATTCCTGATTTCTGTTTTTTTGGCTTAGTATGACCTTTCCCTGTAATGAATAAAAATGTGCTCATCAGCTAATCTTAGTGAATTTTCTTTCTGAAAAGAAATGTCACGACTCTGTGAAGAGACTTCTTCATTATATTAACGAAAGGAAAAAGGCTGACTCACCGGTGGCTTCTGACTATTGACTTAGCTGGACAGTGAGTCAGATGGGCCCTGGAGATGGTGCGTATGACAAGGAAGCCATGGAGACCACTTCTGCTGGAAGTGCCGGTGTGGAACAAAGGGGCAGGTCTATGACCCGGACCAGAGAAGGGAGGCTCCATGGGTTAAAGAGGTAGTTGGACGTCTGGAGAGTAGCCAATGAAGACAAGTGGGCTTCCAACAAGAATGACCGAAAGGCTCAGGAGACATGTCAGGTTTCATGACAAAGACATGAATGAGTCACAGGTGGGCTTGTTTGTGAAGTCGGAAAATCAAAGCAGCCCCCGCCCTGGGAAAAGTTGGCAATGGTATCCTTTCCAACAAAGTGCTTAGTGAAAATGGAAATGCTCATTCCTAAGGGACTGAAAGGCAAGAAATAAAGTTGAGCTCAGGGCACCTGGGGGGCTCAGTTGGTTAAGCATCCAAGTCTTGGTTTTGGCTCAGATCATGATCTCACAGTTCGTGAGTTCAAGCCCTACATCAGGCTCAGCACTGACAGTTTGGAATCTGCCTGGGCTTTCTCTCTCTCTTTCTCTCTGACCCTCCCCTGCTCTCATGCTCTCTCTCTCTCTCAAATAAGTAAGTCAACTTAAAGGAAAAAGAAATACAATGGAGTTCACAAAAACTGGAGGGACAAGAAGTATTTGGTAAGCACCTACTATGTAGGAACCACACAGATCATCCTATTTAATCTTCAACACTCTCGAGGGCTATGGAGAGGCAGGGGTGCTGGGCAGCATGTGCTAGTGTCCTTGTACATGATGGTGCCAAGCAAGGTGTCATATTCTTGTGCAAACAGGGGACCCATTTTGAGCAGGAAGGGGTTCTTTTCTCATCTTCCATATACACCCAGTGGGATCAAACATACACCCAGCTTTCTTGGAACGAAATTCAGCAGTAGTGTGCAAATTTGCCTTTGCTGTCTACAGAATGCGGACACACACAACCCCAGAGCAAGAAGGATGTCGTTTGTGACACTAAAGGATGCGTCCTTTATGATGTTATAGAAAACATAGAAATGACTTGATTCCATAATATGAGACTAGATAAAGTCCAGAAAGAGTGGTAAATATAATGAAATACTATTCAACCATTTAAAATGTCCATGTAAAAGAAAAATTGAAAATGTGGTGTAAGAATATGTGCATTATGTGGTAGCGTGAAAAAAGAGTTACGTACAAAATAGTGTGGATAGTATTATACAATCCTCACTAACACGATACGTAGTATGTAATATGTCAGATAAAATTCTCATTGCAAGTCCTTATTGCAATCCAGTTATGGCCTTCGTGGAGATTTACGGACCCTTCCCCCTAGCTGGGACTTCTGTCTCCCTTCCTCCTCTGTGCACCGGAGCACTTGGTTTTGACCTCCCTGTGGCCCTCCCAGTTGTGCTGTCTTAATTCTTCTACTAGGCTGTCAACTCTGAGACCCTGCAGATTTCGTCTCTTGAGTTTCCTTAACTCAACCAAAACACACGTTTCCTCGGAGGGTGAGCGTTCTCGCCCGGCTCCTGCCCCGTGAGCTGCAAACCACTGATGCTCTGGCCTCCAGCGCCACCACTACGGCGCAGCTGCTGCTCTGCTCCTGGCCTCACAGCCACCTTCCCACAGAGTAGCCCCGGGTACCGTCTTCCTCTCATGGGGACACGGCTCTTCCACTCGCTGCCTCTGGCCCTTCAGGGGGGCCTCCTGTTGCAGGTGCTTCCATACATCCTGCATCTGCTCCTTACAGCTTTGCACACGCCTTGATGTTTAACTTTCTTGACTTATTTTAGCAGTGAGTTTTAGGGACGACTTGGTGACTCAGTTGGCTGAACACCCAACTCTTGATTTCAGCTCAGGTCATAATCCCAGGATCATGGGATCCAGCTCTGTGCTGGGCTCCGTGCTGAGCATGGAGCCTGCTTAAGATTCTCTCTCTCTCTCTCTCTCTCCCTCTGCCCCTCTCCTCTGCTCACGTGTTCTCTCTCTCTCTCTCAAAGAAAAAGTTAAAATTAAAATATTGAGAAGAAGAGATGGGGGCTCCTGGGCGGCTCAGTTGGTTAAGCGTCCTACTTCGGCTCAGGTCATCATTTCATGATTTGTGGGTTCAAGCCCCGTGTTGAGCTCTGTGCTGACAGCTCAGAGCCTGGAGCCTGCTTTGGATTCTGTGTCTCCCTCTCTCCCTCCCCCTCCCCCGCTCTGTCTCTTTCTCTCTCTTTCAAAAATGAATAAACAATAAAAATTATAAAAAGAAATGAGTTTTATATAGTGTAGGGTTCAGTTTTGTCTTGGGAGTCAATCTCCAAATTGTGTTCCTTAATAGAGGAGTTACAGCTGCTAGTTGTTACAACTAGTTACAAAAAGTTACAACCTTTTTTTTATAGGATGGATTTGGCCTGTTCTCAACTGTGTCCTACTATTTTATATTTACTCTATGTATTATGTCACATTTCTCTGTGGTCCATTTTCTCTGCTGTTTTGGTTTTTGTATCCATTTTGGTATTTAGAAAAGTCTGTACTTTTGTTCTAGTCATTACCTTTATATGAATGCCTTTCATAGTGCCTTGAGGTGTCTTTCTTTACTGAGGCTTCCACTAATGATTTGTTCAGCCCTAAATTATATGCTTTTATTCTTAACTACCACTTATGTGGCAGCCAATTAGATGATTTTATTTTCTTCTTTCTGTCTACCTTCTTCCCCTATTTGCAAGATGCGCTCCTAGAAAACATTGTTATTTAAAAAGTTGTTGCAATTTCTTTACTGAATTTAATCAACTTCCCATTTCACATTTCCTGTATTCTCTCCATTTCTATTACACATTTTAAAATTTCTTACTTAGCTGTTTTTCACAATTACAAATGTTTGTTTATCAATATACACCTTAGGTTGGGATGTCAGATAAAATTTTTTCTTTGCTTCATGGCTGGACTATAGGGAAAATATTATTAAGTGGAATGTTTTCTTCCCATTTAAAATTTTCTTCTTAAGGTAGCTATGTATGGATGCAGCCTGCCTTTTTCTTTTTCTTTCTTCATTTTTTATATTTTTAAAATGTTTGTTCACTTTTGAGAGAGAGATTGAGCGTGAGCAGGGGAGGGGTAGAGAAAAAGAGAGACACAGAATCCAAAGGCAGACACAGAATCGGAAGCAGGCTCCAGGCTCTGAGCTGTCAGCGCCGAGCCGACACGGGGCTTGAACCCACGAACCGTGAGATCATGTCCTGAGCTGGAGTCGGACAGCCAACCGACTGAACCACCCAGGGGCCTCCTCTTTTTCTTTTTAAAATGCTATGTTTCTCTGGGCCAGGTGAGATCTGGGGCTCAGGAGTTTGGAGAGCCCACTGGCTTTCTCGCCTCAAGACCACCGTCTCAGTCGGCACGCTGACCTGCAGCTTTCTTACTGGCTGGGGTGCGGAAGGAGGGATTAGACACCTTCCTGGTTTTATGGTCCTTTGGTTCCTCAATGACCCTTAATCTCCACCTTTGCCTCCTTCTTTCCATCTGCCGTGCGGATTCCAAGAGATGCTCTCCCCTCTCAGTCACCTGTCCGTTGCCCAGAGCAGAGTCTTTCCACGTCTTCCTCTCAATTCCCTGCAAGCCACCCCAGTCCCATCCCACAGCCACGGCTCCGGCTTGGCAGGTTTTAGATCTGTTCTCATTTTTTTCTCTGCTTAGAGTGAGACTCTCTCTCTCTGGTGAATTTTATTTTGTATCAGCACAGCCAGGCTCTTGCCATCCTCTGCTGTCCGTGCGGTCTCTGGCCCTGCTCCACTTGGGCATGGATTCTGCAGCTGGCTCTGGCTTCATGCTTTTGAATATTTATTCTCTTACTTCTGTACACGTTGTTTATTGTAGCAGTCCTTGCCTCCTGGTTATGCTACAGCATGGCTCTTATGTGGTTTTCTTTGCTTTCTTTAATGGTCTGTGTGTTTTCTTTAACGGGCTGTACCCGTAGGTTCTAATTTGGATGGCTGCCATTGTCCTTCAAAAACTTGGGTTCTATTCACATGATTTTTGGAGGCATCAACATCTTTCTGAGAACCCTGAGTGTAAATCAGATACAAAATTGAATTCTTGCATAAGCTTGGGAATATAGTATGTGGGGTCCTCAGAACCGTTCTGCTCAGCCTTTTCTCTATTCTTGGGACAGTGCTTGAAGGAAATCAGTGCAACCTCTCCAGAGAGGGGTTCAAAGATCCTTGAATTTGATGCTCACTACAATCCCTCTCACACCAAGCATTCTACGGGTACCAACTAGGAGCTTGCCGGTGATGCTTAATTAACAGGAAGATTCAGCTCCCTGGAATGGCATCACAAGCAGCTTAGCCAACTGATATTTCTTGGATTTTCCTCCTTTTCTTTAAGCCCCAGATTGTCTTGTGAGCAATCATAGAGACCCAAGGAGTAGGGTACACAGATGAATTCATTCCTGTGTGTTATGAACCCCTAGCAGTATGCTGAGCTAAAATCCCTAATCGTTATGAAAACTTGTCACTCTGCTACAGACTCCTGTCCCTGAAACAGAACTTCATAAGTGCATTCTCTGCAGTCACCATTTTCTGACGTCTCTGTGCTGGATCTGCTAAAAATGGCCCCACACATTCTCTCCTGCTTCCTGCTAATTGGCGTCCACAGCTGCCGTCCGCATTAATGGATTTTGAATCCCCTTCTGAGTTTCTGGTCTGATGCTCTTGATCCAACCGTCAGAAGCCTTTTTCTAATCACGATGCTTCTTACCATGAATGTGGTGCTCTCATTTTTTCCCCCGAAACCCTTTCAAACCCATTATTTCATCAGCCACTTCTCCTTGTTATTCTCAAAAGTGCTTTGTGTTTCATAAGATAAAACTGAGGCCAAGAGAACTGAAGTGACTTGTCGAAGGTCTAGTTGAGACAAGGAGATTTCTAACTCATGTTTACTGGTCCTTAGACAAATGCACATTGTCCACCAGATTTCCCCAAATTTATCATTAATGGAGACTTCCTTTCTACATTGCCAGTAGACATGATCCAATGGGCAGGTGTTTTTAGCAAACACGCAGAGGGATGCATCAGACCACACCACCAGGCCCAGTCCTCACTGGGCCAGATTGCCACCTTCTGCATGTCTGGGCTCTGGCTGAGTCACAAGCATGAAGGTGAGGAGCTGGCATCCAGCGTCCTGGGCATCGTCTCAGCAAGAGCTGGCAACAACCGCCAGCATGAGTATGTTTGTAGGGAAGAGACAAGTGAACCAAAGCTCTGGAATGTTCTCCACTTCCTTTTCTTTACTATAAAAACAAACAAACAAACCAAAGGAGACTCCACATCGCCCCAAGTCCTGACTCCAAGTCAGCTCCAACCCACCCTGACTCGCATGACGGGTTTGTCCACACCGGCCAGGAACGGACGGGTAGTCTGCACTGGCCCTGCAGCTCTCCCCAGGTGCTGTCTCCACAAACCAAGGTACAGAAGCTGACGCAGTGCCCTGCATTGAGGAGCGCCCGAAGGAAGCAGAGCCTGTGCTTTGCTCTGTCAACAGAGCCTGGAGGGTTTCGCTGGTAAAGGGAAGGAAAATCAATATGGCTATTTAAAATGTAACGGTGGTGGCTGGGTGGTGTCAGAAAGGGCGTTTCAAGGAGGGCTGTTAAGGATTTAAGGAAGAAGAGGAAGAATTTCAGTGGCGTGTTTAAGCTTCCTACTTTTGTCCTTTTTCTACTTCTAAATTGCCTGTTTCTGAAAATTTCCTATTCTCTGATCTTGCTCAGATTTAGTACTAGCTGCTCTTCTTGAGTCCCTACAATATGCCTGGAGCTTTGCACACAACGTCATGGGAATAGTAACCTAGTTAAAGATTTCTCTATCTCTTCTATGGCTACTAGGTATTTTCAGAATTTTCAGAATATTTTTGGAAAAGATTTCTAGAAATGGGATTGCTGGGTCAAATCATGATAGGATAGCAAAACAAAGGAGCGAAAGCAGTTTCTGGGTGGCTAGATGGAACACCACATGAACCAGAGAAGACTTTTCACTGGATTGGGCAGAAGCGGTTGATACCTTGGCCTAACCTCAAAATGGCTGCCTCTCTTTCCCAGAATTCCAGGACCGTGTGTGTTTATGCAAAAAGGACCGTGAGGAACATCAGCACGGACAGATGGTTCCCACATAAGACCTGTGGGCTACAGTGGGCAGAATTTTTGCAAGGAGGCAGCTGCCTAGACCCTAAGCTGTGGCCTATGTGTTCCTCCTCACTTACTGGTAATGAGAGGTTTTATCCTGTTCTACACATACAGAGGAACGCAGCGTCTTTGGCTTCCGTATTTGTCGTGTTTTCCCACAGCTAGGACTCTCCATTCCTCAGGATGGCTGGAGCTCTAGGAGGCTTCCTCTTTTTTTTTATGTTTATTTATTTATTTTGTGAGAGAGACAGAGAGAGAGCGTGTGCAAGCCTGTGAGTGGGGGAGCGGCAGAGAGAGAAACCCATAGAGCGCAGAGCCTGACTCAGGCCATGAACTCACAAATTGTGAGATCATAAATTGAGCCAAAATCACGAGTTGGACACTTAACCAACTGAGCCACCCAGGAGCCCCTAGTGGGCTTCATCTTACTATATTCCCCCCAAAAGCCAAAACAGCATATCCTGACACCAGATATAGTGTGTGTGTGTGTTGGGGGGTGGTAAAATGGAAGGTGGGGGCAGCAGACCAGACTAGAGGAGCAAATACCTAAATTGTAATTCTTCCCAAAGGAGTTAAAGCTACAGTTAATGAGAACAGAACATAGAATAGATATATTTTGAAAACTAAAGCCTTGAAAATTGAAGCTCATGTCTTCAACAGCCTGGCTTCCCACATAGGAAGGATTAGTCGGCCTTATTCTACCCGCCTGCATGACCCCGCCTTATTCCCTGGGTAAACTCCTCTCTTGTCCTTCTAAACCGCCCCCCGCCCCCAACGCTGTGAGTCCGGCAGAAGGGACCCATCTCGGGAGGTGAGGAGAGATCATTCTCCCTGGGAGCTGCTGTGAAGGCATTTTAGAAACACCTGCAATAATTCACCATAATTCACCAATTCCACAGATGGAACTTGCCCAGGGACATCGGTCCACTTATGTCTCCATCTCGGTCCCATTTGGCTTCTATCAGGAAGTAGGAGTGCTAAGATACCTAAGACCCAAGATACCTCCTTCTGTCCATCCCAAACCCTTCCTTGATTTGAAGTACGTACACAGAAAATTTCAACACGATTGACAAAGTCGATCTGACACACGTATATAGAACACCCTGCACAAACAACAGCAGAATGTTTACTCTAGTCGAGTCACACGGAACATTTGCAAAAGTCATTGACCGTAAAGCAACAGACATTTGAAAGGACTGAAATCATAAAGAGTGCAATTAAACTAGAAATCTATAATAAGCATGCTGAAAAAATTGCATATGTTTGGGTCAAAGGAGAAATGATAATGAGCATTTAAAAATATATAATTTTCAAGTGAATATTAATGAGAATGCTAAAATCAGTAATTGGAGTTTGCAGCTAAAGCTGAGCTCAAAAGAAAATGTATGGCCTTAAATAAATATAATGGATATAGTATAAAGTAAGAAAAGCCAACCCTCAAAGAAGTTAGGAGAGAAAATGAAACTCAAACAAAACAGAAAAAGGAAATCATGAAGAGGAATAAATTAATGAAACAGAAGGAAATTTAAAATATAGAGAATCTACAGAACCAGAAGAGTTTCTTTGAAAAGATGAATACATTTGTCAAACCCTGGCAAGACTGAAAGAGAAAGAGAGAGAGAATAAATGAGGGACACCACTGAAGACATTAAAATAATATTATGAACAACTTCATGACAATAAACTTGAAGATATACATGAAATTAATTAATTCTTAGGAGAAAACAAGTTAACAAACTGATCCAAAGAGAAATAAAATAGATCCATAGATGTTAGTAAAATTAAATGTGCAATTAGGGGCGCCTGGGTGGCTCAGTCGATTGAGCGTCCGGCTTTGGCTCAGGTCATGATCTTACGGTTCGTGGGTTCAAGCCCCGCATCGGGCTCTGTGCTGACAGCTAGCTCAGAGCCTGGAGCCTGCTTCAGATTCTGTGTTTCCTTCTCTCTCTGCCCCTCCCCTGCTCATGCTGTCTCTCTCTCTCTCTCTCTCTCAAAAATAAAATAAAAAACATTAAAAAATAAAAAAAGAAATTAAATATGCAATTAAAAACCTTTTCAGAAAGAACTCCACATCTAGATGGCTTGACTGATGTGTTGTATCAAATTATTAAAACTCTTCTAAAATACTGACAGAGAGAATATTTTCCAGCTTATTTTGTAGAAGTGCCATCACCTTGATACCAAAACCTGACAGATTCATTAAGGGAAAGAAAAATTACAAATCAATCTTACTAAAGAGATATATTAACAAAATGTTAGCAAGCTGCATCCAGAAATAAAATAAAATAACCATCAAATACTAATAAAAATTAACAAACGGAATTGCACAATACAGGAAAAGTGTTTTAGAATATGATCATGTAGGGCTATAGTTAAAAATAATCAGTACGATTAACCATATTACCAGAATAAAGAGAAAAATAATACGATCATTTCAATAGATGGAGAAAATACTTTGTAAAATTCAACATCTGTTTATTTTAAAAAATGCTTAGAAAAATGGGTATGCAAGGAAATCTCTTCATTATAGTAAAGGAGAGCTATAAAAATCTACAGCAGAAACTGTGCTTAATGTAATATGTTACCAAATATAAGCATATTTCATCTGGAAGTTGGTGCACTTATTCAGAAATTTATATGAACATTCAAAGGGCCTTGACTATCTTAAAGAAGAGAAGGTTGGAGGAATCACTCTCTATCAAAGTTTATTGTAACACTACATGAATAAAGATGGTTTGGTATTCCTACAAAAGTAAGTAAATCGCCCAGTGGAACAGAATAAAAGGTCAGAAACAGACTCGAACACATAGGGAGCATTTAGTGACATCGTTGGCCTGACTGGATATTCATGTGGGAAAAAGATGAATCTCAACCTCTATCTCACACCATACACAGATCTAAATGTAAAGGATCAAGCCAGTAAGAATAAAAGGCCGAGTCATAGTGAAGAACATATTTCCAAGACACGTAAGAGACAAATACTCACTCACAGAACATGTGGCATACAAGCGCCAAGAAAGAGACAATCAAATCAGAAAGTACAGTCAGGTCTTTATTACACGGAGGATCCCAAATATTGGCGAAGATGTGCAATACCTGGGGCGAACAGGGGTATTTGGGGAAGCTCTTTGGTAGTGTCTATGGTAGCTGTTTCAAGCAAAAGTCCAAGTTGGCATCATGCTGCCCTAGCACCCAAGGCTCGTGTGACCTTTCCTCTCCCAAGGGCGTTCATGTCATCTCTCACCATGTCCTCATCTCTAGCTCCAAGCACCAGCCTCACTGGATGACCTGGGACTGCCTAATGACGTTTCCCTCTCCCACTAGGCTTGCTGCTTCCTTCATTACTCTCCCAGCCTCTTCATCTGCCAGCAGCTTGTGTCTTAGAGAATTTTCCTGATCTACTAGTCAGGCCTAGCTGTCTTTACTGTTAGGGTCCCATAATACCTGTCAGTTACCCCCATCAGAGTACATCTCCTGCTGTCACGTAAATGTTTATATGTTGTTTGTCTCCTTGTTAGACTGTGAGTTCCCAGAATCTACTGTTGTTTCCCAGCCCCTAGTTCAGTGCCAGGCACATGGGCAGAAATCGATGAACACACTGACTTGGCATGAAGTGGTATAATACTGTGGACTTGGGTGTGAGTGATTTATTCTGTTTGCTCTGCTCTCTGTTTATTTTTCTCCCTAGAAACCATGAGGTGTGGGGAGACTTTATCCGCTCCTTTTATTCCTAGACTGTTATAAGCAGAAGATGCCTCAGTGTCGCCGAGTTCAAGTTCCCACTGCTTACTTATGAAGGAATTCTTTCCTGAGAAGTCTAGTCTAGCAATTCATTCTTCCATAGTCACATCTAGGGAGGTCTGCATTTGCCCTCACCTTGAAAATATGGACGCTCAATTTTCTTAGCAATGAAAAGTTCAGATGAAACTATTCTGAAATACCACTTTTATTGGTAAAATTAGCCAAAATTCAAGGTGGGTGAAAATGTATTAAATCTACTTTCCATATGTAAAAGAAAGAAGTTGCACCCCTACCTTGCACCATATAAAAATTTAACTTAACATGAATTAAAACCTAAATGTAAGAGCTAAAACCATGAAACTCTGGGAAGAAATATAAAACAAATGATAATAGAGAAATCAGATCAACTGGACATCATCAAAATTAAAAACTTTTGTGCTTCAAAGGAAGCCATCAAGAAAGTGAACAGACAACCCACAGAAGAAGAGAAAATTTTTGCAAATCATATATCTGATCAGGGACTTGTGTCTGGAATATATAATGAACCCTTGTAACTCAATAGTGAAGACAAATAACCCAATTAGAAATGGGTAAAGCATTTGAATACACACTTCTCCAGGAAATGTATATAAATGGACAACAAGCACATAGAAAGGCGCCCAATGTTACTAGCTATTAGAAGTATCAGGGAGATGCAAGTAAAACTCACGGTGAAATATTACTTCACACTCACTAGAATGGTGATAATCAAAATGCCTAATAATAACAAGTGTTGACAAGGATGTGTAGAAACCAGAATGCTCATCCATTTCTGGTATGAATGTAAAGCAATACGGCCACGTGGTTAAACAGGGTTAAAATATGATGCAGCAATTCCACTCCTGGATTTCTACTCAAGAGAATTGAAAACACATGCCCACACTGACACGTGTACATAAGCATTCTCCATGATATCCCTAAAATGGGAAAACCCACGGGTCCATCAACTGATGAATGGATACGTTAAACGTGATATCCATACGATGGCGTACTATTCAGCAATAAAAAGAAAGGACATATGTGTCACGATATCGCTAAACCTTGAAGACATTCCACTGTGAATGGAGACAGCCACAGAGACAAAAGGTTAATGATCACATGAACGCGAAATGCCCAGAACAAGTAAATCTATAGAGACAGAAAGTAGTGTTTGCCCAGAGTTGCTGGGGGCAGGATGGTGGGGGAGGCAGCTAAGGGATGTGGACCTCCGTTCTGGGGTAATGGAATGTTCTAGAATTGAATTTGGTGAGGGATGTACAATTCTGTGAATACACTCATTGACTTCAGATATGTACTTTAAATGGGAAAATTGTATGATATGTGAGTTATCTCTTAAAATCTGTTAAAAATGTTTTAATGTATTGAAACTATCACTCAACTCTTTCTATATGTTTTTAATTGGTATAAAATCTGATACAATTAACTTGGATAGTTTTCTCAAGCACATTAAAATGGATCTCTTTTGGTCCATGTATAAGGAAGGACATATGCTACATCATTACTGATAATAGTTAAAATTTAAAAACAACTAATTTTCAGGAGCACCTGGGTAGCTCAGTCAGTTAAGCATCCAACTCTTGATTTCGGCTCAGGTCATGGCCTCAGGGTCATGGGATGGAGCCCCGTGTCGGGGTCCCTGTACTGAGGGAGGAGCCTGCTTAAGATTGTCCCTCTGTCCCTTTATCACACGTGCGCTCTCTCTCTAAAACAAAACACTCCAAGTTTTCAAAAATTAGAAAAGTCTATAATGACATTATAGTTTTACTTGCCAGACTCAAATGTGCTACATGGAAAGGCGGTCAACATCATCAGTAATAAGAGAAATGAAAATCCGATCACAATGAGACACCATGACACACCGATCCGGATGAGTAAACCCCACCAAGTGCTGGTGAAGAGACCGAGCGACTGGAGGCCCACACATTGCAAGTGGAAATGCAAAATGGTACAACCGCTTTGCAAAGCAGATGTGCAGCTTCTTACAAACATGCACTTGTCATAGGACCCAGAGGTCATGAGCACTTGGGCTTACACATGTTGACGACAGCTTTATCCACAATCTCCGCAGACTAGAGACCACTCAATGGCCCTCAGCTGAGGAGTACAGAAGTGGTGGCGTGGCCATGCATTGGAACGCTGTCCATCAATAAAGAGGGAAGAATACTAATTACATGCAACAGGAGGACGAACCTGAACTTCTTCAATAGGTTAAGTGGAAGTAGCTGGACTTAAAGGCTACATGCTGCGCGGTTCATCGTCAGGACATTCTGGAACAGGCGAAGTTACAGGGACGAAACACAGACCAGTGGTTTCCAGGGCTGGGAGGAGGGGAAAGGTTGACTACAAAACGGCACAAAGGAAGATGTTGGGTGATGGAATTGTTCTATACATTGAGCGTGGTGATGGTCACGTGCATGCCATGTAGTTGTCAAGTATAAACTTGTCAGAACCCACAGAATTGTATGCTAAATAAGACGGCTTTACCTGTATGTAAATCACGTCTCAATAAAAAGTTTAAAAAAACAGGTTTTTAAAAACGATTAAATAGCCTAAATTAATATAAGATACCTTTATTTTTGTTTAACATTTTGTTTAGAATGTTTACCAAATGTATAAAATCATGAAACACATTTATGAAATAATAGTATGTGAAAAAGTCTGGTGATTATAGATTTATAGTATGAATAGAAATACTGTGTTTTTAGAAGCCTCACATATTAGAGAAGAAAAGAAAAAAATGAACCAAAATGTCATTGATGACTGGAGGCGGGGCCCATGGAATGGCTCGTTGCTCTTGTTATTTTCTGTTTTCTATGTATAAAGTCATACTTAATAAGTATGTATTGTTTTTCCATAAAGAAAATGGCATTTAAATTTATGAAAAGGAATACATGGGAGCTTGAATAATCCTTCCCACAAACAAACATCAGCTCAGAGGCTATTGGTCTAAATCAGAGGTTCACTTTGTACACAAGCCATTATTCCTTGTGCCTTTCGTTTACTCTTCTGCCAAATGTCCATTTGACATTTTTTGCTACGCTCACTTTGAAGGCCAAATAAACAAATGGCCACGAATTCAGTGGGTGCAAGGGCGTCCGTTAAACCGGGAGCATTTATTTGCGTGTCTTGACTTCAATTCCTATTCTCGATCAAGTATTTCCTACGCTCCATTTTCCCCTTCCTGTGAAAAGAGTAAAGCTCTCCTATTACCAAGCAACATGTTTATCTGAGCCACACGCTCTTACTTATCAAACCTATGACACTGTGCGCAAGACGGTCCCCTAGCTGAGCTCTGTTTCCATAGCACTGGCCAACAGAGAGCTACGGGGTAACCAGGCTTACGGAGTGGCCCTTTGTTCTCACAGGGACCTCGCCGATACCTCCAAGTCCAGAAGGAAAATGCGTTCTGACTCTGCCTGAGTCACGAGGGCCCACGGAGCTGCTGTGGGAGTGTCTGTGGGATTAAAGGATTGTTTGAACCGAACAAGAAGCAAGGACAGCCTACGTATTTTTGATTGTCTGTGAGCCAATATGCACTTTGGGATGCAATGAGGGAGTGACCTCAGGACCATTCTAATGTTAACAAAGTGCCAGGAGGCTGCAGGACTACAAAATGGGATAGACTTGGAGTTGACCCCGACTTCTACCTCAAACTGTGGTAACAGATACCTCTTTAACTTCTTTGAGTCCCAATATCCTCATAGGTAGTGATGGAGATAATAAGGACTTTTGTTGAAAAGTATAGGGATTAAATGGGGTAAATGAAAAGTGCCTGGGATATAATAGGCACTTAATAAAATTCTACTTCTTTTCCACAGAGCTTCAGGGTGTTTTGTAAAAAGTCATAAGGAAGATTAACCAACTGTTCTAGAGAGAACAATGGAGCCGGTGAGTGTGTGTGCATGTGTGTGTGTGTGTGTGTGTGTGTGTGTGTGTGTGTGTTAAAAGTAGTGGTCAGAAAGAGTCATGTGATGGTATGCATATACAATTTGAGGTGGAAACTGAAGCCTAAACAATTTGGAAGAGAGACTTCCAAACTCCTGGTGTAAAAGTTATGAAGAAAGAGAAACCATTTAGCCAACACACTTTAAAGGGTCGGCCAAATCTAATTATAGGGTCAGAGTCTATTCTAGGTGAAAGATATTTCCAATCTGACTGTGTCAATTTTGTGTCATCTTTCAAGCAAAAACAAAACAAAACAAAAACCTCAAAGTTAAGAGAAGGGAAGGGAATTTCTCAAGGTCATACATCACTTGGGGAGCAGAAATGGGACCAGGACATTCCTCGGTCCCTGTTTCTGGAAAAGTAAGGCCCTCCTTGCCCTTTGAGAAACTGCTGACCCCTCTTTGAAATGTCTGTAAAGACAGGCTCTGTGCTAGGTGCCAGGCAAAGCAAGGCGTGCCCCCCACCCGGTTCACACACACATAGACCCTTACATTACATTCGGTTGGAGCTTGTTAACTATTTCTCACAGCCGGTTCCACGAAGAGGCCATGTCTGCTAAGTAAAGAGAACCTGGGTCTTAGGAGATCATTGCAGAGGGTCGTGATGATGCTGGGGTGGCAAGGAAGGTTCTGGAAGGTTTTGTCTGGCCATGTGACCTTAGGAAAGTCACTCAACAACCCTCTTCTCACTTTCATTTAAAAATGTTTATCTATTTATTTTGAAAGAGAGAGTGGGGAAAGGGGAGTGACAGAGAGAGAAGGAGAGAGAATCCCAAACAAGCTCCAAGTTCAACATGGAGCCTATGTGTGGTTTCCTGAGCCAAAGTTAAGAGTCAGAAGCTTAATCGACTGAGTCACCTGGGTGCCCCTCACTTTCACTTTTGATTGTGTTGTCTGAACACCTCGGGTCCTCAGCAGCACGGGACTGCGGCCGGGACACCAAGCCCTTTCCCAACTTCTCACCTCTTATCAGGAACTTCTAGAGCTCCTGAGGTGTCTGGGTGTTGCACCTGGAATTTGCAGCCTATGTCTGCTTACTGGGCCTCAGGTGCCCCATTCCTAAAAGAGTGGAATTAATAGAGAGGATTTTACATTACCCTGAGAACTTGGACTTTGAGCTGGACACAGGTCATAATGGGACCTCAGGTTGTCTCTCTTGCAGAAGAGGTTGAGAGTGTTCTCTACGTGACAGGAAGAATAAATTGGATATTTGGTGAGCTACCAGATCGTGGTGGTGACCACTAGGGGCTCGCCAAGACTGCTTTCCTTTTCTCCTAGGGTACACAGTGAGACTACACTTCCCAGACTCCTTTGCAACCAGATACAGTCACATGACAGTTCTGGCCAACAGAAAGTGAGCAGACGTTATGGAGTCATGGCTGAATGGGGATGCTGAGGATCTATCTGCATGAGGGTGGAGCCACATGATGGAAAGAGCCCGGATCATGAGTCCCTAAGTCACAGGATTACATGAGCGAGAAATCATCTTCCACTCTTACACTACTGATATTTGGAGGTTTGTGCTACAACTCTAGCCCACTCTACTTTTTTATTTCATTAGCCTGAGATGTGTACAATTCCATATTTTAGCATCCTTTCTTAGACCTGACGAAATGTAGCGACGTAAGACTGTTAAGAGAGGCTTACCTGCATGCCCACATTCACACAGCTAGTATGTTCCAGATGCTCCGCTCCAGCTCTCCTCAATATTGGACCAGACTGTGACTCTCCATGTCATCAGAGACTTCATCAGAGAAGCTATTACTCTTGACTCACTCACGCACAGCTGACCGTCATGGCTCGTGGAACCTGGAATGGTATCCTTAGAATTTTGAATGTTAACTCTCTAGATTCTGTGGCCTAGGTAGAGACCAAAGGCAGAACTCTAGCTAGAATTGGGGGTGGTGGAGGTGAGGGCTGATAAACCTAGTAAGCCACTGAGAGCCCTATTGTGTCCAGGAAAGGGGAAGATTCTACTTTGCAGAACTGAGCTCAATTTCAAGTCCTGTGAAAGTACAGAAAAGAGGTGCCTCTGCCTGCAGAAATAGTGTTCCTCACCAGCAAACAGCCTTTGGATATTGGCTCAGCCATCTGTATCATGGTGTCTGCTTGCCAACGTTTTAATGCTCTTCTTGAATGGAAAATCAAGTAAGTGTCTGAAACTTGCAGGTAAAAGTCAGAGTGGGTAGAATATGCAGCCTTCCGGGCATATAAAGAGAAATGCATGCTGTAGGGAAAGGAAGTCATTTAGATTCCTCCTTTCAGGCCAAGCTGGTAGAAATGATCTAGGTTGAAACTTCAGAGATCAGCCCTATATACTTGAGCACCTTGATAATGCAATGTCCATAACTGGACATTGGAAATGGATACTGGGAAACTGAATGCAAGGTCCTGGGTCTTCGAGGGGTCATGGTCCCCCACGAATGACCAGTAATGATGGAGAATTAGGAGAAGTACGTGGACCTTAAATAATGGTTCAGTTTTCTGCTGCTTTGGAGCTCACAAGACTTAGCGTTGGTGAGGGACATTCTCTCATCAGGAAAATTTAGTTCTGCAGCCCAAGCTTGAAGAGACAGACCACTCTGGCCATGAGGCTAGAGACGTTAGACTTTAGAAAACTCTGAGGGAAAGAGAGCTACCAAGGGTGCCATGCTTGTTGCTTTTTATTCTTCTTATAATTTTTGCTAGTATTGATGCTTTTAATAATATTGCTACTAATTATCCTTCTAATACTATGCAGTATTTATGCCCACTAGTTTTTAAATACTGTCCAGTGAACTCATTATAAATCTAATACACGCAAATGGCAGACCGGTAACTACAACTCATAAAATGAAGTTTCCTTCCACATACCCTGGGTTCCCGGGGACCCCTCCTCAGCAGTAATCCATCTCAAACATTTCCTGGGTTACTTCAGAAATATTCTCTGCTTATATAAAGACATATAAATATATTTTAACAGATGTGGGATTTAATATACATACTGTTCCTCAACATGTTTTTTTATCACTGAACACTATGTCTTGGACATATTGCCTCGTTAGCACCTATGGAGTTATATATATGTGAGATACAAATTTGGCAGCATGGAGCAGTAGAAAGAGCATGGACTATAATTAAGGAGATGTGAAAAGATTTGACTAAGAGATGATAATAGCTTCCTTCATTCTTTATAATAGTGAAACTTTGGCAACAACCTGAATGCCCATTAAAAGGATACGTCATAATGGTATCATAGAAAAATAAGTAGCAAAACAGCATGCTTTGTTTGATATTAGATTTTAATCACATTACACAAAATAGTTCTTAGACCAGATTTAGGACCATTTTTATTTCATCTGCTCAATATGTGTTATTGATTCTTGTCCATAGCAGCTTGTTCAAGCTTCATGTTTCAAAAATTCTTTTTTATCACTCTGAAGCCAAGTATTAAACATAGTTAAAATTTTTATCCTGAAGTCAGTCAGAGAAAGGCAGATATCATATGTTTTCACTCATACGTGGATCCTGAGAAACTTAACAGAAGACCATGGGGGAGGGGAAGGGGAAGAAAAGAATAGTAGTTATGGAGAGGGAGAGAGGCAAACCATAAGAGACTCTTAAATACAGAGAGCAAACTGAGGGTTAGTAGGGGAGTGGGAGAGGGGAAATGGGTGATGGGCATGGAGGAGGGCGCTTCTTGGCATGAGAACGAGGTGCTGTATGCAAGTAATGCACCACCGAGATCTACCCCCAAAACCATGAGCACATTGTACACATTGTATGTTAGCCAATGTGATGATGAATTGTATTTTTTAATATTTAAATTTTATTAAATTTAATAAATTTTATTCTGGATGGTTATTTTCTTTGTTGTTGTTTTTGTTCTTTTGTTTGTTTGTTTGTTTTTTAGTTTGGTTTCCTTTCATATAGTTTATTCAGTCTGCTTGTCTTAAAGAGTGCTTATATTTCTTAGAGTCTGGGTTATTCTGTTTCACCAGTTGACTTGGTTTAATGTGACTCGGGAAGAATATAATAACCCTAACCCTTACCTTGAGCAGTTCAAGCAATTTTCTTAGCTGAGTTAAGAAACAGATCAGGAGCATCTCAAGATGGAGAGGAAAGGAATAGATGTCGCTATCTGGGTTCCACTTAACCTGGTTAGTATCTTTCCATCTTTCTCAGGTGACTCATCCTTGAGGGACCTCTGCCCAGGAGCTTTACTCTCTTGTAAAAGGTCCAACCCCTGGATCAGGGATGAGGGAACTGCGAAGACGAGGGATGCTTGGACGCTTATTGATGTTTTGGCCACGAGTACTCTTGGCTCCCCACCTCTAAGCAGGTGTAGCACTAGGGTGATCTTTGTGATCTTTGTCACATGTAAATCAGATCATTAACTTCCTGGCTTGAAAATCCTACCATAGGTTATCATTATACTGGAAGAAAACCCAAAGTCTTTCTCATGGCCCCCAAAGCCCTGCCTGATAGGACTCCTGCCCATCTCTCTTCCTTTATCTGCCCCCTCCTTCCAGTCTTCAGGAATTCCCATTGGCCAAACCCAACCGGAAGCCAAAAGGACAAGAGAATTTTTCAAGAGAATCCACAAAAGTCAGCATACAGGGGAAGAGAGCAAAGCGGACCAAGTAGAGAGCAGGTCTGGAAGGGAAAGAGATCCCACGTGAGTCCCCCAAAGTTAAGAGGCGTAGGCTAGTGGTTACTTGAACTGAAATCCAGGGCTTGTTTGAGGAGGTATGTCTTACCTTGCCTCAAAAGGTTAAAGCCACTTAGTGTGAGAAGAAGATGTGGGTGGGGGACAGGGATGCTGGCACCCCTCCCAGGAGCCCTCCACCCAACAGGGATCAGACAGCACCCAAATAAAGTGATGGGCAGATTTTCAGTCCCTCCCAGACAGGCACCTTAAGAGTCAACCAAACTTGCTCTATTCAAGACAAATGTTTTAGTCTGTATGTGGCACTTGCTTACAACATCCCTAAAACCTTAGTTAAAGTGCTTCATGATCATCAAGATCCGTGATTAAAGAAATTCTTTACAAATTGAACATTTCCTAAGCAACCCATGCAGAATCCTGTTATAGAAAGAAGAGAATACAGATTTTTTCCTACCTAAAATGTGCAAGTGTGCTTCCGTGTGTGTGTGTGTGTGTGTGTGTGTGTGTGTGTGGAGGGAAGCCAGCTGGATTTCCGCGTGCCCCTCCTCCCGTTCCCCGCCTCCGCAGCACTTGAGACAGCAGTTTGGGAAACAGTAACAGAGTCTTCTACAGAGCCCCATGTCACTTCATGGACAGGGAGCCCAAAACAAAAACTCAGAGTTCATACAGGGACCAGAATTCTGAATCCCTTAGTGCTTGGTCTAGGGCTCTGTGCAGCTCCCTTTCCAGCCTTCCATACGGTTTCTGGTATGATCACAAATACGTCATTAAGCAGATCCAAAGCATATGTGATTTGGGAAGCATACCACATAGAGTGATGGGCTGAGAATAGGCAATAGGACAGATTGAGGGAAGGAGAGTGATATATGTCAAGGGAAAAAGAAGAAAAATATGGAGCAAACATTAAATACAAAATGGGTTTGCTGGTGACTTTCTTTTCCCTCAAAAATGCCAAATGCTTATGTTTAGAAATGAGCAAATCTTAGTACCATCATTTTATCAATTCATTAATCAAAAGGAAAGGCTCTCATTCTCACAGATGTTAAGGACAAATTATTCTCAAAGCATGCAGGCCAGAGATGACAGATACTCCATCAGCCTAAAGTATTTTTGGAAGCAAAGGCAGTCAGTGAAAAGTGACCTGGTTCCTAAAGTTGTTTGGAGTGCAAGGCCATTTTGATGGTTACCACAGGAAGCAGATGCTACTGAAGAAATGATTGACCCGTCTGTTAACAATAATCTAGTTAGGAATTTCAGCTTAAGTGTCCATATAATAACAAACTAAAGGCCTTATTAAAGCTGTTCTGAGAAAAAGACCAATCTACTTGCCTTTGAAATTTAAAGCACATACCAAGGCGTCGACACAACTAACTTTGGGACATTCTCTTGTTGTGTCTCCAAGTTTTTGCATTTCCAAGTTTGGACACCACACCTACCACTGCTGATGTGTGTGCGTTTTCTTTTCTAGAAAAGTTCTAAATATTTACTGACATTTATTATCAAAAGTAAACTTTTTAAGGAGACAGTCATGGCAGCGATGCTACATTACTGGTGAGGACAAGAAACTGGAGGTTGGATTCAGGACACTTTATTACTTCCAATCATGCTTCAATGATTGAAGAGCTTGGGGTAGTAGTCACCAGAAGACAGTCAGTAAGTCTTGTTTCAAACCGAAACTCTTCGTGTCTTTCAACCAGTATCCAACTGTCTTCATCTTTTGTTGCTACTCTTATAAAAAGTTAAACCTAAGTTCTTGAATCAGTCACCATCTCACTCAGAACTCATTTATCTTCTGTGTTTTTAGACTCATGTGACATCCCTGGCTATGTGGCTTCCTGACCTACTCAGAAACACGTTGGAAACAGAGAACATGGTGGGATGATGGTAGTGGCAGGAATACAGGAAGGATGAGGTGGACCCACGTGAGGAGCAATAACTCCATTCACAGACCTTTTTTGTAGCTTGCTAAATCACTATAACGAAGAAGTTTGAGATCAGTAGGGCTACGCTCCCTCCAGAGGCATAGGGAAGGATCTGGCCCAGGCTACTCTCCTGGATCTTGGTACTTCCTTAGCTTGTGTCAAGATAACATCAGTCTTTTCGTGGTGTTCCCCTTCTGGCTGTCTGTGTCTAAATTTCTCCTGTTTATGATGACATTGGTCATATTGATTTAGGGGCCTGTTCTACTCCAGTATGACCTCATCTTAACTGATGCATTTACAACATCCCTGTTTCCAAATAAGGTCACGTTCTGAGACTGGGGATTAGGACTTCAACATATAAATTTGGGTGCAGGGCAGGAAGGAGGGACAGGATTCAACTCAAACACCTCAACAGACTCTCATGGTAAAATCACATCACAGAAAAATCCACAATAAACTTGACTCATGAGGAGGCTACGAAAGAGGAAAGATGGACTAGTTGGGCCCTGAATTAAGATTTAGATCTGTATTCTTTCTAGCTGTGTAGCTACAGGCTTATTGCTTAATGATTCTGAGCCTTTTTTTTTAATCTAAAGAAGGAGGTAATGGAAACTTTTCTTGCCTTGGGATGGTTGGAATCAAATAAATGTGAAAGCCCCTTAAAGTTCCAAATTCTATTTATGTAACATATAATCAATGTGCATATTTTACTTAGAGTTAATATTATAATAATTCAGGTAAAATAGAGAAAACTTGCAATATAGGATAAGTTATTCTCCAATATTATTCATACTATAGTTGTCAAATGTACTACATTTTTATACATTATATATTTGACAAAGGTAATATATTAAATTTCAGTTTAGGGGCACGTGGGTGGCTCAGTTGGTTGAGTGTCCGACTTTGGCTCGGGTCATGATCTCGCAGTTTGTGGGTTTGAGTCCTGCATTGGGCTCTGTGCTGACAGCTCGGAGCCTGGAGCCTGCTTCGGATTCTGTGTCTCCCTCTCTCTCTGTTCCTCCCCTGTTCATGCTCTGTCTCTCTCTGTCTCTCAAAAAAATAAATACATGTAAAAAATTTTTAAAAAAAATAAATTTCAATTTAAACAGTCATGTATTTTAAACCATGTAAGAGAAAAAAGATCTATTATATTTACCTAAATATTTACCATTTCATTAAAAATTTTTTTTAATGTTTTTACTTACTTTTTTGAGAGAGAGAGAGAGAGAGAGAGAGTGAGCAAGGGAGGGTCAGAGAGAAGGAGTCACAGAATCTGAAGACAGGCTCCAGTCTCTGAGCTAGCTGTCAGCACAGAGCCTGATGTGGAGCTCAAGCCCACAAACCATGAGATCATGACCTGAGCTGAAGTCGAATGCTTAACCGACTGAGTCACCCAGGGGCCCCAATATTTACCATTTCTAATGCTTTTCCTACCTCCTTAAAATCTGAGTTTTCCTTCAGTACCCTTGTTCACAGTAGCACATCTGTTTGCAAAAAATTCTTAGTTTTCTCTTATTTGAAATTGTCCAGTCCCGCCCCGTCCGGCGGGGCGGTAAATCCTTGCAGGTCCGTTCCTGAGGGAGGGAGAGAGAGTAGGGCAGGAAGGGGAGCACAGAGAGTGAGGCAAGACAAGCGATTTTGATCAAGCCCCCGTTTATTAAGAAAATAATTCACACCTATATAGGATTTGGGGCGGGAAACTGACCCAGGTTGGTTGCCAGGTAACAGAGTCAAATGATTATTAGAAAAAGGGGAAACCGAAACTGAAACTCCGAACACAGCATCAAAAGGAGAGCCCAGACTTGCGTCTGCAATACTGGGCAGGGGAAGATTAGCGCTGCATAAGCCCGAATGCGGTTGATCTTTTGTTCATTTTGGCTTTTCTCCTCTGGCCCAGTATGACTGTCTCCGATTCCTGGACCAGGAAATGCACTCTCCTAGCCTCCAGATGTAATACTTGGGTTTTTTTTGGTCGCTCCTTGGAGAGCGATATATCCTTGCCTGAGGCGGCCAAAACTCGGCAGCTCCCAACAGAAATGTCTTCATTTTCCCCAAAATTCTCGAAGGGTATTTCTGCTGGATATAAAACTCCAGGCTAACTGGGTTTGCTCCCTTTCCCTTGTAGCACCTTAAACATGTTTTCCACTGTCATCGAGCCTCTACGGTTTCAGATGAGAAGTAAGCCCTATTTCAGATCATTCTCTCATATGTAACTTGGCATTTTTATCTGGTGCTCTCAAGATTTCTCTTTATCTCTGATTTTCAGAAGTTTGACTATAACATGCTTTAGCATGGTTTTCTTTTCGTTTATCTTGCTTGGAGTTTGCTGAGATTCCTGGATATTTAAATTTAGGTCTTCCATCAAACTGGGGAGGTTTTCAGCCATTATGGGAGGTTACCCTACCATTTCAGATGCAGAATTTCTAAACTGTAGTAGTTTAGAAGCTAAAGACTGGCAGAGCTATCTTGAGAAGGCATTCCACCTGGCATGTGGAAGTCAGAATCCCTGGGAAGTGAGCACAGATGTACCAAAGAGTCCCAACCAAGATTCTATGGAATATGTCTCAAGAGGTGATGACAGGCATCTTTGTCAGCAAATATAAATGATGTGCTGCAGGACCAGGGCTTTGGACTTTGCCTTGGGTAAGTGGGTCTGAGCTGCATACAAAGACATCCAGAAATGGCTAGAAAGGCATAAACTGGTGGGAAAACTTCCTGAAATCATTTGTCAGTTAAGCCTACCTAGTGAGGCCCTCTCTTCTGCATGGTGTGTCAGATGGCTATGTGAGTCTGCAGAGATCCTGGACATGTTCTGGCAGGTGGCTCCGATTGTAGAAACCTACAAAGGGCCATCTCTTTTCTTTTCTCACAAGACTTTACTAGTACAGACCCAGCCTTAAGATTCAGGGTCTCATCCACCTGAGCCATGAGCTACAAAACAGAGGCTTGTATTCACTCTTAAATGCCTGTGGGCGCTGCTTTCCACTCTTCTTTCTTCTGAATTAATAAACGGAATCATATTAAATGTGAGAGATTATTATGGTGTGAATTGTGGACACAAAGTGGCTCTGAGTTAAGGATTATGGCCTTCTTAGGTCAGAAGAAATAGTGCTCATACCCAAGCAGGTGGTAGACTAAATATTTCAAGACACTAGTGCTTCCTGAGTTTTTAGTGCTTATTGGAAATCCAAAAAATCAAACAAGTTCCTGCTCTTAAACTAGACCACCTATCAGAGAGTCACAGTTTTTCTTCTGCAACTTATTTACAGCAATAGAAAAATCACTGGTGTGTGATCCAGACTCTCTAGCCATGATTCATCAAGAATGAGATTTAGTTAACAGATTAAATGCCACACTGTCTTTGGAAAATTAGGACATTCACCTCAGATTCTACTTAGAGTCCAATGAGGACCTAGAATGGAGGATGCAAAGAGGCCTCTCCTCTGCCACGAAAGGTAGATTTTTAAAGCTTCCCCTTATATCCCTTTGCCACACCGAGAAGGAGATAGAAGGGAGGAATTTCTGTGATAAAGAGATAATATTCAAATTCTCTGAATATCTAAAAAGACTCAGAGACCCAAAGAAAATGGTTTGAACCAGAAGGGACGGAGACACCATACACTGGAACATTTTTATTTTTCCTTGCAACGCAGTGGGTCGGGACATCACAGGGAGATTAGATCAGTCATGGGAGATAAAAAAGCAACATCCTCTTTGAATACGTAGCTATTGTGGGTGTGGACGTCTGACACAACTGAGTTTACAACGGAGTTTTCTATGGCCGACGTGGCAGAATGCAGGGTCATAGGGAGGGTTCCGCTTGCTGAACAGGCAAGCTCACACGTCACAGTGCGGTGGCTGTCGGGCAGAGCATGCCTGTCATTCCTGGTGTCAGGAAGTTCTGTGTTGTCAATGAAAGCTCACAGCAGAGACTCTGATGAGCTTTGCACGTACAAGAATAAATCATCTGCCCTGCAGGGACCTCTGCCAACGTCAGTGCAAGAAGACATCTGCAAGCCAGTTATAGAGACTTCAGGAAATACCTCAGCCCGGGCCCTGATAAAACCAAGACCCTGAGCCTTGGGGACAAATGTCAGTCACCTGCCATTGGAGCCCAAGTTCCATGAGGTCTGACCATGAGGTCAGAACAAGGTCTGGCATCTGGTAGCTGTTCAATAAATACATGACAAATGTACAAACGAGTCCCTAACCTTTTCTTTATTTTCAAAACTTTCTACCACAAGGAGATAGTGTATTTATATTTAGAAGGAAAGAATTATTAACATTTTCTTAGTAAATATGAACTGTAGTACTTTAAAAAGTTTCCCTATTTTTGTGAATGGTGTCAGAAAGTGGTCTAATTTCATTTTTCTACATGTTGCTGTCCAGCTCTTCCAACACCACCTGTTGAAGAGGCTGTCTTTTTTCCATTGGACACTCTTTCCTGCTTTGTCAAAGATTAATTGGCCATATACTTGTGGGTCCAGTTCTGGGTTCTCTATTCTATTCCATTGGTCCATGTGTCTGTTTTTGTGCCAGTACCATACTGTCTTGATGATGACAGCTTTGTAGTAGAGGCTAAAGTCTGGGATT